>APFE030655873.1:89145-148638 GCA_000404065.3 Pinus taeda | reverse complement strand
TTAATAATGTAGTCGAGTTTGGAGTATAGTGGTGAACATTATGCCTTAATGTTGATTGCGATAGGTGAAAAATGGTGAGTTATGAATGTTTGCGAAGCATTTCCATTGTAAAGAGTTATAATGGAAATAAAGGTGTGATAGAAGGTTTTTGAGGGTTGGAAAAGTCTCGATGAAGGAAATGAATGGATGGCTAGGTTGGGTCATGAATGAACCATGCAATAGGGATTTATTAAGGGGGCTTAACCATGAAGATTCGACTCAGCAAAGAGTTAAAGTCTCTGGGATAAAACAGATTATTTAGAGAGGTGAAAGATCGACTTTTAGGGGACCCATTCAAAATTGTTACCAAGGCAGGTTTTAATAGGTTGGTGGTTGTGGCCACAACAAATGGTGAATCGTTGGGCGAACCAATTATCTCTATTTCCAAATAAACCTTGGATCACTAGAACAGCATGTTGTTAAGATAAACTTGAAATGTAATCTGTATAGATGGACAGGCATGGGTTACACTTCAACATTAATTGCTACAGGTGGGATAAAGACAAATAGCTTCTACTTGTTGATAAGGCTTTGACAGGCGTTCTCCAATGGTAGTATTATGCGATTAATTGACCCTCCTTTACCTGTTTTCTACTTTCAAAAGTCCTTTCGAGGCCATCAATGATCTGTCAATACCTATTTAGGTGTGTACCTCAACTCTTTATTGCTCATCAAACTTGATGTAGATATGTTTATCTGTACTTTATATAAGAATTCCAGAACTATATTTTCATATGATTGAATGGGGCGCAGTCATGGTTCATGCCATATTTTTAAACCACTTAAGTAAGGTTGGTCTTGTTGTGTCAACTGGTACTTCTGAGCCCAACAACTGTCCCTACTCCAACCGACTGCCCAAACAACATGTCCTTCCAGATTGGCACAAGGACTCAACATTTCATTTTCTTTTAAATATGCCCTTCTAGTTTCAGGCACAAGGACTAGAGCACAATTGGATTTGCCACAGGGTATATGAGAGTGAGTTTAACCCATGAAAGGAAGTTTACTTGTAGATGACAGGTATTAGAAAACTTAGTGTGGTGGATGGGACCAATGGAGAATAACCGCAAACCTTACAGGCAAGCATAGGCTAGGTCTGTGTGGGATTTATTTAAAATGCAGTGTTCCTCCATGCCAGTCCAGCAGTAGTTACACATTTTTTATTTTATAAAGATACCCCTACATGCTCCAGGTATCCAGGTAATCAACAGATCTTACCTAGTTCCCAACAGATGCTAATGAGTGACTTCGATTTGAATTCCACAGCTGATTTTCAAGTTCTCATGAGCTCATTAAAAGTTTGTTTGATTTGCAAGGTAACGATGGATTTAGGATCAACAGACTCATCAACAGGTTAATGAGGGGTGCAAAAGCTGAAGGCGGTGAATGAGGGTAATCTAAAGATATTTGAAGAGGAGAACGAGAATGGAGGACCGAAATTAGTTGGCTGAGAAAGGAATGAAATTCAAAACAGAAGGAAAATGAACTTTGCAGAAACAACAAGAATAAAAGGGACGAAACTATAACTAAGCTAACAACAAAATAAAATGAATCCTAACCTACTCAGGAGGTAACCACAATGTGGTGGATACTGGAAGTATCTCTTGAGATGTTGGCCATTAACAGGGAGTTTTTCAGTTTCTCCCTGTAAAGTTTTCAATTTGTAAGTCCCCTGACCAATTTTCTCCTCAATTTGGAACTGGCCCAACCATCAGCGTTGGAATTTCGTGTGCTTACCTTTTAGATTCTTAAATTTATCATGCAGGTCATAAAAGTGTTTCAACTTGACAACTAACTTGGGGATTATATTGGGCTGATCATTTTCCTCATCTTCACTCCCGATCATAAGCTTGTCATGCTCCTTTTCATCAATGAGTACATTTTGAATGTCTTTTCATAATGCAAGAACTCCAGGATTTGTTCATCACCTTCAAACATGTGCCAATTCGAGATGTTATTAGGCACAGATGGTCTGAAAATCAAATCAATATAATATTTATTCTTGTTTAATCTAAGATTAGGCAAAAGTTTTGCAACCATACTAGCCATTAGATCGGCATCTTGGTTTTTCCCTTGAGGTATGTATGTGATATTGAAAAAATCAAAATTGTCAATTAAGCTCCATACCTCATGTTGGTACCTTACCAGGTGTGGCGAATTGCAATGTATCCTTTTCCTTACCTGGTCCACAATTATTTGTGTGTCACCAACAACTTTAATACTTTTCACCTCCATATCAATGGCTTTTTCAGGCCCTGCAGCAAGCCTTTGTATTTTTCCATGTTGTTGGTGCACGCGAACTCCAACTAGCTGGCCATCAGATGTTGGTTCCCTTATAGGTTGATAAGAATGCTCCCAGCACCTACGCCTTCAAGGCAGTTAGAGCCATCAAAATAGAGTGTCCAAAATATAGAGTCTAATGTTACATTAAATGACTTGCTTCCTACGTAATTAGTTCTACCATCTACTATATTACAGGATGGTTCATTAGTTGGACTACAGGGAAGAGCTTCCAGCCGTGTGTTTATTGCGGTTTGTTAATTTATCTCTGCATGGAATTCCCAAAAACAGGTTTCCATGGCACAAATATTGAAACTATAATTCCCAAGGATAGAGTTGGTAAACATTACAGGTTCATTGGGTCCATTTAGTTCCGTCACCACATACTTATGTATCTTTCTCGGTCAACCCTCAGCATATCACATTTTCCATTCTGAGGCAGCAAGAGATGGGACCAATCAGTTGAGAAATATCCATTTAGTTTTGCTGACCAGTCCCTACTAAGTAGCATTCCATAAGCCTCGAGTATGTCGACTACAACTATATCAATGACTTGTGTGTATTGTGGTTTAGTAGCCATCCGAATCAATACATCTTTCAATTCCCCAATTACTTTCACATTTGTCTTGTCCAATTGCATGATTCGAGTTCTAGTTTTCTCAGGTATCACATGAAATCTTTTAGTAGCAATGCAAGGCATCACAGTGGATGAGGCACCTGATTCTACCAAGAAATTGTGTACATTCATGTTGAAGATTTCAAATGTGATAAGGAAAGGGGGAGTCATGGATTTTGATTTCCTTCCTATCATAGCCACATTGACATCTTAGGGGGTTCGATTCATTTTTGACAGAGTGGCTTCCATGGCTGGCGGCTTTTGGGATGTACTAGAGGTACTAATGGGTCTAGACGCCGACTTCTTGGTTTGGCTGCTCGAAATGGTGGGAGATTTGTAATTTCATTCATTCATAGCTTTCAAGAGTAGAACTCTCTATTGTGTTAACTTTAACAAATCAAAATATGTGATATTAGCTCGAGATTTCTTAAGATCATCCACAATGTTGTAATCAATGTTAGAAACAAGGTAGGGTAGAGTAACATACCAGTTTTGTCATTTTTAGGTGGGAGTTTACCATTGTGAGTCGCCTTCGTTGCATTTAGAGATGCATTTTCTTTCTGAGGATAGTTCATGACTGGTGTACTCTTGGAATCACCATTGGGTTTATTCTTCTCAACGGGAACCTTGGGAGCAGGTGCCTTCAAAGGGCGAACATATTTATTTGTCTTATCTACGAGCTTCACCATGCCCGCAAGTGGCCCTTTACTTCGTGTATGGATTTCATCAGTGTGGATTTCTGCCATACTATCTCCTTCACCGTCATCATTCTCATTTGTGTAGAAATCCCACAATACATTTATTTGAGATTCTTCGTCCAAGGGCTCTTCTACTTGGTATTCTTCCTCATTTTCTTGTTTTGGCTCTAGCTCAATTATAGGTTCTTCTTGGTTAAGGAGCGATCCGATAAGAGCCAACTCTTCCATATTTAAATTCCCTTCATTGGGTGGAGTAGGCAATGCAAGTTGACCATGACCACCTTCTGTCCTTTTGTGATAGAATAGTTTAAAAGGTTTTATGTTGCTATAATCTCCTCCATTCCCACTTGTACTCTCTTTGGAATTCCTTTTCATACCAATGACTGTGTTTTCCAACTTCTTTATGATCCAATGCAAACCTTCCACATCTGTGGTGTAATTTTCTTTGATTTCAGCCCCTTTTTTATCACTCACATTATTCTTCTTGGATGCTTGAGAGGCTTTCTTTTCTCTAGTTGTATAATGACATGTTGTGAGAATGATCATTTCATTCTCAACTTTTACTTCTTCATCAATAGCACCCTGTAAGGTTTGTGCATTACTCCTTTTGACCCACATCACAGTAGGGACAGGAAGAGCAGTGATGTAGAATTCCATGAGCACCTCCTCAGTAGGTCTAGCATTAGCAGGGATTCTATTGAACAAAGTGTTGAACCGGTTGTTAAAATCCTTGACCTTTTCTTTGGTTTCCATTTTCAAATGGGACAGTTCTAAAACTAAGGCCGCAGGTGTTTTATCATTGCCAAACTTGTCTAAAAAGTCCTCTTGAAAGGTGACCCATGAGGTGATCAATCCTATTCTCAAGCTAAAGTACCATGTGGAGGCCGCACCAATCAAAGTAAAAGGGAACAAGTGACATACTACATCTTCATTGGCTACCCCCAACATGTGCACGACTAGGAAGAAAGAGTGAATATGGTTATCAGCGGTGTCTCCCCGCTTAGGGTTGAATTTAGGCAGTACTCTTTCTGCATTCTTGGGTAAGGGATGTTGTTGCCCAAGTACCGCTATGGCATCCTGAGCGAGCCAGGGAGGAAGTGCTCCCGAAGGAGGTGGGAGTTGGTTCCCACCTAGTTGAAGTTGGTTCCCACCTGGGAGAGGAACGTTAGCCATATTGTGGATAGGGATGTTCTAGTTGAAGGTTTCTTCAAGGCTTTCTTTATTAAGATTTCCTAAATCGGGCCAGGGATTACCTTCAGAGAGTGGATCTTCAGGAATTTCTTCCCAGGGAGTGTCGATACTTTGCAAGGACTCTAGCACAATATATTTAAGAGACGGGGTTGCAGATGTCTCTTCATTTATGGAACAAATCCTTGGCTTTCTTTTAGTTGTCGGAGGTAAAGAGTGAAAGATGGGGAGCTAAGAGAGGGAACGAGCGTAAGCCCGAGTCAGTATTCTGATTGGTTGTTCCTGAGTGACAGGATACTCCTACAGTGTCTCTTCTTTGAAATGAGGCTTTTCCAAATTAGAGGAAGGATCATTTTGACCTTCACGATCCATGCATTAATATTTTCGAGTCCATGCGCGACATTTATAGATGAAATCATAAAAAGTTGTGGACAGTGGTTCAAGCCCTCCTTTTAGTGTCAATTTGTTGACATGGCAAATTTTCGCTATACCAACAAGGTGAACTAACCTAATCACAAACCCCAATTAGATCTGCTTTCGTTTGGGGTGGCTAGCTCCAATGGGTTTTAAAGGATCCCATAGACTGTTAAAGGTGTTGAGAGATTGTTTCTTGGAAGAAGACTTCAATTAAATCAACAAAAGAAACAGCTAACCTATATGTATCAAATCCTATCTACACTACTTTTAACTACTTATGCTAATCCTAACTATTCTAATATATCCTGCAGAAGCATAACAAAAGAGATTAAACATCATATATAGATTCCAAGTCCAAATGAATCAATCATCGGTTCATAGATGAACAAGGATGTATTAAATCTTAATTGCAATCTAATTACTTATTCAGGAATACACATTCCTTTCCATACAAATAAAATGTTGAAAATGGCAACAAGAAATGCTAAAAAGAGAAGTGCTAAAAATAGCAATTTGGGTACCAGTGCTGGATTGGGCAACAGGGAATGAAAAATGGAAGTGCTAAAAATAGCATTCTATTTTTAGGAGTTCATGATGGATTCCTATTTTTAGTCAGTCCCTGGACTAAAATAGGAAGTAAAATTCGAATTTGATATTAACAATAGTTTTTAAATTAATTAATAAATTCATCTTGAGTTAATTAGTTAAGGAAAAACAAACTTGAAGTCTATGTGAGGACTTGCAACAGTTTATCTATTAATTGAGGAATTTATCCTTCAGTTAAAGATATAAGGATGAGTTGTAATATTGAGTTGTAATTAGTTGGCTCAGTTAACTGAGTCAAGTCCAATTAGATAATTTAACAGTTTGTTAAATTAATGAGAGTTTAGTTATTTAATGCTTGCATGCATGTAACTACTGTATTTCAGATAACTGAGTATTCATTCATGGATAACTCATGCATGTCAGTTCAGACAGAGTCCCAGTTGAGATCAAAGAAGGGACAATGTACTGTTAGTTGGATGGATTTTTCCTATAAAGTAAAATCATCCAAGTAGAAGGATGAAGGTTCCTTGAGGATTGTGCAGTTTTACAGGGTGTGAGATCAGTGTGATAGATCAGTGTTACACTTGGTAACAGGAGGATAACCCAGAAAAAATTGCGCAAGGAAATAGGAGGCTTGGAGGGCAAAGGAGAATGCTTAGGAGAATTCTTGATTGCCTATGAGCATCCAGGAGGATTGCACTGAGAGTTGGCTAGCTGTGAGAGTTAAGGCTTTGTGTAATCTTGATGTATTTCCACCTTTATCTGTGAGGATTGTACTGAGAGCTAGCTAGTTGTGTGAGAGCTAAAGCTTTGTATAAATCCTATGTATGATAATAAAAAGAGTGGGGTTTTAGGTTGAGGTTTTTCCCCGGGTTATATCTTATGTGTTATGTGTGATTGATTCCTTCATATCAGTGATATGTGTTATTATTGATGTTGCTCATGTTCGATTAAGCTTCCGCTAAATTGGTTGTAGAAGAAGATCAAGTATTTTGCTTTAGTCTATTGCATTATCAGGTGATCTATAGGTGGGAATTTCTACATGATATCAGAGCTAGCTGATTTGTAGAAAAAGTTCTACATAAAACTTGCAACTGATGTTTAACAAGGTCTCAAATCGGCAATAGCTCATGAATTAACCATGGTAACAAATCATATCTGAATAACCAAGACTAGTCACGAACTATCGTTATCAACATGCACAAAACAAATCACATTTATATGTATGCCAGCAAAAACATCCTGATTCTAAACACATGAAAGGAGAGACAAATGAATCTGAAAAAGGCTCTTTCTCGACCAAACAATCTTCTTCATTCACAATAAATCAAAGCTATTCTGCCCAAAAAAAGTCCCCCTCTCCTATCCGGAGGTAATATTTATGCAGCTAGAAATTACTCTTGGTCTTCCCCTAGCCTTTCGCCTTCCCCCTGTTCTTTTCAATATACATATCAGAATACATAGATGTAGAACAGTCAGTGTCACTGCTGACACGTAGAAGGCATATCTGCTGGAGCACTTCCTTTCCTGGGTAAATGAATAGATGTTGATTAGAAGAGGATGACTATGTGTCATCTCTTCATGATGAAACCTGGGACAATTTTGCTTTCGGAATACACAGGCAATGCATGGAAACCCAACCAAGAACACGTAAGGCTACATCTTTAAATGGAACACATCCGCATATATGGACTCTTTAGGTCTGCTCATGCATTTCTTTTACTCCTCGCCTGCAAAGATAATTAACATTAGTTTTATGATTATGAAACAACACAACATGATCATAAGCAAACCTTGCATTTAACCACGATTTCTATTTAATCTTGCACGCAAAGCAACTATAATTATCAAACCACCAGGCCTTGTTGTGACATGTATTCTCATTGCCCCTAATATTAATTTTACTCAATGATTTTCTTAACAATGCTTCAAGGGAAGACCTACTCACTTTACGGGATTTTCCTTTGAAAACCCAGACCACACCATTTTGGTGAAATACACAGGAAAACCCGCGGCCGACCATAAGGTCGAACTTCAAATGATATACACCCGGGCCTATAGTTATCATTGGGTGCGCCATATCGCATCACAATGCTTCAATGGCGAGTGAATGGACCTTAGGTGTCATCGAAGCCCAATTGCAATATGCGATTAGGGAAGAGAACCTGATATATGCATATGATGCGCTTAATAATCCCGGTGGGTCCGCCTTATGGGATTTTCCTTTTAAATACCAGACGACAACACTTTATTGAAAACATGGGAATACACAGGAAAACCTGCATCCGACCATAAGGTTGGACTTGAAATATTATATACCCAAATTCATTAGTTGTCGGCGGGTCCGGTATATCACAGCGCAACTTATATATAACCCTTGGGTTCAGTGGATTACGACATGCAATTGGGGAAGAAGACCCGATAATGTATGTATTATACTTGATAGTCTTGTCGAGTCCGTTGTATCACATCGACCTTATGGCCCGGCTTTGACTCTCGTCGGTTGCGATATGCGATGGGGCTCTGGACCCAATATATATATATATTACTATAATATATATGTGTGTGTGTGTGTGTTGTGTGTGTGTCTAAATATATATAATAATATAATATATATATATATATATATATAATATATATATATAATATATATATAAATATATATGATGGTTAATAATGCCATCTGGTCTGGAGTATAGTGGTGAACATTATGCCTTAGCGTTGATTGCGATAGGTGAAAAAGGGTGAGTTATGTATGTTTGCGAAGCATTTCCATTGTAAAGAGTTATAATGGAAATAAAGGTGCGATAGAAGGTTTTTGAGGGTTGGAAAATTCCCGATGAAGGAAATGAATGGATGGCTACGCTGGGTCATGAATGAACCATGCAACAGGGATTTATTAAGGGGGCTTAACCATGAAGATTCGACTCAGCAAAGAGTTAAAGTCTCTGGGATAAAACAGATTATTTGGAGAGGTGAAAAATCGACTTTTAGGGGACCCATTCAAAATTTCTACCAAGGCAGGTTTTAATAGGGTGGTGGTTGTGGCCACAACACTAGGGCAGTACACAATGTTGATATTAGATTCTTGTAACAACAAAATCCATCTAGTAATCATACCATTAGTAATTGTTTTTTCATTAGGTAATGAATGACATAATGATTAGTGCGAATGAAAGTTTCATATCTCGTAATATACTGCCTAAACTTGTTAATCACATGGACAACTATTAAAACTCTTTTTTAGTAACAATATAGTTAAGTTTAGCAAGTGCAAGATTTTTACTGACATAGTAATTAACATAATAATATTGGTTTTCCTTTTGCCCTAAAACAACTCCAAGTGTGGTATCAAAAGCATATCTGGAGATGTGAAAGGGTGGGGAACTTTGGTCCTTTCAACACAATTGTATCACAAAACTTTGCTTTTATAGTCTTGTTGTAGTGGATACAACAACCCCCCAGATTTTAGATAATAAGAAAATTTGGAGCTCCCCTTATCTTGAAATCCTCATAAATGCATTACAATGGTTATCCTAAGCCTTCCTATCCATAATACTCTTCCAAATATTTTTTTCACTTTAATTATGCCCAAAAGAGCCTTGTCACAATTTTTTGTGATTAGGCACATCACATGCTTGCATTGCGGAATTGTGATAAGTTCAAAATTGAAAACCCTTTATTGCAATTAGTCATCATAAAGCACGACTAGACCCAATCACACAACACGTTTACAACTCACAACAGGATCCATAACATTCTATGATGGTGATATGAAACTAAAGGTGTTCCTTCCACTCATTCTATGTTGTGACCAAGCGAACTCCATTGTACCTCCTCACTCCACCACATAGATTTATTTGTGATCACACATTTAAAGCACTAATACACTCACATGTGTGATCAAATTGTATGTAAAGGGGTCACCCCCAATTCATTTTCTCATTGTATTTTGGTCTAAACTCGCCAGTACGCAATGTAAAGGAGCTCCTCAAATCATGGTATACCTCTATAGTTTACGACAATGACCAGTGCTAGGACCCAGGTCAGTAGCACCCTCTTCCCATGTAATCTATAATTGTGATTATTTTCTTTTCATTCTTTTTCGTTTGAGTTACCCCATTATTCCACCTTCCCAACACTTTTCCTCCCTTAGGCCCCTAATTATATAAATACAATTGGCCTCTACACTTAGCCATAAGCCCTCTCACTCTCCCATAGTGGTGAAAATTCCATTAACTCGCCCTGCAAACTCTTTTAATGAAAAAAAAAATTGCTCTCGGGCTTTCCCTTTCCCCATGGGTACCTAAAGTCTCAAGAGTTAGAAATAAACCTCGCCCTACCTTACTGCATCGACAGAGTCTCGGGCAGTATCGTCGACCCTCATTTGTCGAATCTTGTTGTCGTCGATAGATCATTTACCCTACCACGTCGCATTTTGTTTCTATGAGTTGTGATTACGCAATTACCACTTATTGCAAGTTACAATTGAATAACATCTCCCCTACATCCTTGTGATCTATGACTAGAACCCATCTGTGATTTATCATTTCAATCTTTGAATAGAACCTATCTACCACTTTTCTTTGTGATATGCGACTAAGCCCCTCACTATCTAATTTCTTGGTCTACGACTAACCCCTCGCTATTTACTTTCTCAAACTATGACTAATCCAATCACAATCTATCTTTCAAACCCACGATTACCCCTACCACAATTTTCTTTCTCAATCTACGACAAAAGCCAATTGCACTCTAACCTCACAAATTGCAACTTAGCTTAAAGCAATAATTTATCTTGTGGTTTCCCTAACATTTTCAGTTTCCATGAACATATTTGAGATGTCAGGTACAATTGGTCTCGATTGTTTTAGTTTTCATCATCTATCAATGAAATGGCTCTAGCAACTAGAAAGCAACATTGAGGGGGTTGTGGAAAGTCCCCTCAACAAAGTACTTACATATATGGACACTACTTTTTATATACATACATATATATATATATATATAATGGTGAAGATAACATGGGAAGAAATATATTGATTGTTTCCCAGAAAGGAGGTGCCACAGGATGAAGAAGGTCATCAAGTGTACATCAATGTTAAGAAGTCATGGTTCCACAAGGTTGCAACACATCTAACTATTTTTCCATGTGTAGAGACAATTGAGTGGATCATCGAGCACATAGATGTAAATGACACAATATTGATCCTAGTGAACTAGTAGCATCTTACACAATGTCTGATGCAACTAAGTATTACAGGTTTCCCAAACATAACACAGTCCTTAATACAAAATGGTTTGCTAGCTTCATCAAACCAACCAAGGATATCTTGAAATCTTGGTGGTAGGATCCAAGTAAGTTCAGGAAAAAATATGACAACATTTACAAGACCAAGTCACTTAGAAAGGTATTCCAAATGCTAGCAACCATGTGTTGCACAATGCATGGAAAATTGAATGTAGAGCATTTTGAGAAAATTTGGGTTGCCATGATCTATGCATATGCTACAAATGGAACCATTTTCAATTGGGAAGATTTATTGTCTTCATCTTCTCCATCAAATACTAAAAGGGAAAAGAACACCTCTGGAAGAGAGTAATCATAACTTTACATGGCCTCATACTAGTTGGATGCCTTATGTTCTAGATGCAAGCTTGAGGGGCTAGGAAGGAGGTGGAGTTTCGATTGGGACATTCCACCTGTATATATCTACTGTGGAAACTTATGGGACACTTTATTTAGAGGGATGTATGACCAAATTACTGAACATTTCATTTCAATAATATATTAAAAAATCAACATAGAGCCACCCTATATGTCGGATAGGGCCATGACATCCTTGCAAAATATTATAGATTGGTTTACTCCTAGAGACACTACATACAATAGTGTATTTGGTTCTTACAAGCCCTCTCATCAATTACTTACTTTTGTCACTAAGCAATTGGTACTACAAGAAGTGGAATATCAACTTATTACAAGGTTGACAAACTCATTGGTGGAATGTAAGAAATATCCATGGCCTAAGTTTCCTTTATATATTAGGGAATTTTGTGTTAAACATTTCAAGGATTAAGAAGTAGAAGCCCAAGGTTTAGAACACTTCTAGTTTGGTGTGCTTAGTTATCACAAGTATGATCTAGAAGGCATTGCCACCAAGCATTGAAAAGAAATCAATTATAATTTGGGATATCCTTCACCTATTGATGAATATGAGGAGAATGTAAAGAACTTTATCAACACTACTAAAGCCTTAGAAGCATCTCAAGGGATTAGTCCCTCCCAACCTTTAGATAATCCCGGACACTCAGATGGACACTCACAGTAGAGTATGAATTTAGAGGAGAGGAGAGTTGAATTAGAGATAAAACAAGGGCAAGAGGGCAAGAAGGAAAGATTGAAGAAACAAAGGGCCAAATGGGAAGCCAAGAAACAAGTTGAAGAGGAGGCTAATAAAAAGAAAGTCGAGGAGGAAACCATAAATAAGAAAGCCAAAGAAGAAGCAAGGAAAAGGAAAGAGGAAGAGGAGATTTAGAAAGAAAAAAAATACAAAAGCAAGAAGCACTAAAGAAGAAAAGGCAAGAAGCAACAAAGAAGAAGAAAGAGGAAGAAGTCATAAAGAAAGATAGGAAGAAGAGAAGAAGAAGCAGGAAGAGGAAATGAAAAGAAAAGAAGAAGAAGAAGTAAAGAAGAGAGATGAAGAGTTGGCTAAGTAGCTTGGGGAGGAATTAATTTCCAAAGAACTGCTGACAAAGAAGAAGAAAATACCAGGTTGAATAACTTGCAGATAGAAGTAATTATACCCTCTATGATGTCCAACCTCCCACATTTTTTTTTTATTTATTTTTATTTATTTATTTATTATTTTTTTTTTTTTTTTTTTTTTTTTTTTTTTTTTTTTTTTTGTGGTTCACAGACACCTTGGTCAATGGGTGGTCACTACTTCCACGGAAAAATCTGGGCTGATCGACCCCGAAGGGAATCTATTCCCATGGCCCACTAGCAAGGCCTAACCCCAAGGGCTTCGAGTAGAATGGACCCTGTGACCTCCCGAACGGTGAGGCACTAATTTTGACCAACTGAGCTAACCCTTGGGGCTTTCTCTCACTCCTATTATTGGAGGACACTTTCCAATTGATGAAATGGAAGTTACCTTTGTAGAAGAAGAGTGTGTATGGGATCTCTCACATTTTAGATCTGATCAATTCAAAAACAAGATATATCAAGAGAGTTGAAAGCACTTAGCAAGATAAAGAAACCCACATCAATTACCACAAAAGGTCATAATGATCAACACTACGGTCAATCCAGTTGTCATAGCTTCTATATGATCTATATTCTCTGTCACCAGTACACATAGAACGTTTGGTAGATGAAGTAAGGGAGTTAAAATATATTTTGGTAGGCCCACCAAGAAAATGACAGGTTGTGCACCAAGAACCACACTATGTCAAACACAAGTTCCCACACGAAGACTTTAGGGCAGTAATCTTGGAGGAAATCAAAGTAGTAGAAGAAGTTATTAAGTGGGTTTATGAAGGAATGATCATCCTTCATAAAAAAAATATCTCCATTATCAAAATTACAAGGGGATTTGAAGGGAAGAGGTGCACTAATAAAGTGGGCCTTCTCAACTATAGATTACATCTTTGAATGAAGCAAAGAATATTCAGATGCACCAACAGGACTTCCAAGGAAAGACAAAACGAGCACTAATAGGGAAAATGGAAGAATCTTAATGTTAGTGCAATCACATGAAAAGTTAACCATAACACTAAATGCATATCAAACATGGCACAACAAATTTGAGGCGCTCATTAAGGAACAAAAAATACCTTCCATTGGTGCAATGGGAGTAGTAAGACCTAAAGAGGAAATTTGGTAGGAGATCGAGGAGAGATTAGATTCAATGAAGCAAGCATCTACTCAAAACAACTCAGAACCTACAAAAGAAGCAATTGCACATCATATTGTAGGACCAACAAAATTGCACACTAAACTCTTTATGCTTTTGGATCAACTAAAATTAGACATAAGGATTATATTATTAGATGCTATAAAATTCCAAATGATATTTGAAAGTGAAGTGTTAAAAAAGGTCAAATCCATCACTTCTAAATACAAATATTGGTACAAATACTTGGCACAAGAGCTACATGTTGAGGCCCCTAATATGGCTATCATGAGTTTAGTTCCATGAAGGAACCTTTTCTTTTGAAATTCATTGTAACTTGTAAATAAAGTTATTTTTTAAATTTAAATTATAATAGAATTTAGAAATAAAAGTCACTTAGGAATGAAAAGTCGTGTAGAAGGTGAAGAGTCATGAAGGAAGTTGAAGGTCACGAGAGGTGAAGGGTCACCTCATATTGTATAAATATTCCCTCATAGCTAGTTAGAAAGGACCTTTAGTTTTGGACTCCTTTGGAGCACCTTGTTTAGGAAATATTGTATACTCTTCTGAGAAATCAAGTTATAACTTAGTACTTCCACTATTTGATTTCATGGATGCTTCATGTAATGGTGCATTAGACATTTTAACATAATATTGAGAAGCTCGTTGAGCCAAGGGAACAATTTCATGCATGTTTTATTGGGAATTATGGGGCTTATCTCGTGGAAATTTGATGGTATGTGTTTGTAGTTCCATGTGTTAAGGTTAATGAACTCTTTCGTTAGGTTATAACACATACCTTATTTGAATTTGTATGCTTTTTATGCTTTCATTGTTGTTTTTGGTTGAGAAATAATTCACAATCGATAAGCAAATTCTTTCCTTTATTCATGTATCTTAATTGAAGTATGCTTACATCCTTCCTTTAAAGATTCATGTTATTTTTGTTGTTGTTGTGGTTATGTCTTTTTCATATTACTTGCATAATATTTCATATAGTTATTCTAACTTGTGTTTGTAAGAAGTCATATTGGTTTTTGCGGGAATCTCTCATTCTGTCCAAAACAAACTTCAAAACAACATGGTGGCAACCAGGACCACATGCCAGATGGGACTTCTATCCTAAACGGTGTAAGGTCTAACTAGGACTTTACACTAGGGAGATCCCCTTACTGTTGGCAAAACGTTTTTGCCCGTCAACATATTTGGCACTAGAAGGAGAGGTGCCATTGCATGGCTGGCAGATTCCCATATTCTCTTTGTGAACCATCTAAGAAAGATAGTAGTCAACTAGGTTCTCCCCCACCAAACCTTCCACTATGGGAACATCCTGAAACTGAAGAACTCCCTCCACATAGTCTTGAGTGGGTATATGAAGTAACTCACGATCAATTAAAGGCTCTTAGAAATTTTACCCATGAATACACTAGAAATATTGGGATCCTTCTAGTCACACCTATCTTGCCCCACAAACATTAAAGTATAGCTCAAACAACTTATCGAGGAGTGTTAGTAGGTACTGTGCAAGATTTGGTTAACACTTATTTGGATGAATTGGTAGAATATGTAGAAATAAATTTTGACAGAGGTAATGGGGGACCATCAACTCTAAGAAATCTGGAAGGTGGGAACTTGGAAGCATTGGTAAATGGTGAGAACTTGGAAGCATTGGTAAATGATGAGAATCTTGAAAATGAGAACAAAAGTTTAGACTAATGGTGACAAATAAAATATGAACAATGATATGGATGGAAACCAAAAACTAGCGTCGATGGCTCAAGGGGCACTAAATACTATAGGTGCGCTACACCCTTGCCTCACTTTCCAGAGAAGTTTCTTATAAAGTTTGATCCAGATAAGCCCACTACTGCAGAATATCATATTAACAACTTCTACTTGTTATTAAGATTGTTGGATGTGAAATACAAGGATGTGACTTTTAGGATATTCCCTTATACATTTGAAAATAAAGTCACAACTTGGTACCATGGCCTTTTGGAAAAATCGATTACTAATTAATAAGACTTAAAGAAGGCTTTCTTGGAAAAAATCGTTGAGGAGAAAACACCAACAATGTTGTTAAAAAGAGCTAAGCATCTTGAATATGGACAACAAGGAAAAGGTAAAGGACTTCAATCAACACTTTACTACTATTTTGAATAAGTTTATTGTTGATGTACTGCCCCATGATTCATTAATGATTGATTATTATACCTCAATCCTACCATCTAACATCACTATGTTTGTAAAAAGGGCTAAGAAAGTTGCATTAGAAGAAAAGGTCACTAATGCTCTAGCTATTGAGAAATATCTGGTGGCTGTTGGAGTACACAATATGCAAGAAGATTCTAAGGTTAGTGGTAAGAAGTCCCAAGAATCAATGAGTAAGTCATATGGAAAAGAAATTTATGATCTTGAGAGTGTTGTTAAGTCACTTAAGAAGTTGACAAATGAAGCATCGGATTTGAAGAGGAGTACAAGAAAAATTTCCTCAAGAAATAAAATCTTCAAGCCATTCTTCAAGCATAACAATAATGCCCTCAGTTAAGTCTGCTCAAGCTCGAATATCAATTTGAATTTAGAGGCTTTGGGAATGGACAAGTGATGTGATTTCAATCAAGAAAGCCATTCTAAAAAAGCTTGACCACAATGGGTAAATTCAATGACCCTAGTAACTAATAAGTTGCTTGATGATCAAGCCACTAAGAACTAGCCTGAGCAATCAAATGAAGGAGAAGAGGCTACCCCAGCATAAGATGTACCAATACTAGGTTTCCCATGTTGATGTTGGAAGTGGTGAGAGGCAGTGAGACTCAGTCTAACTGAGTTAAAGTCAATTAAACTAGTTCTTACAATTGGAGGAACTAGTAGGAGGTCTAGTAGTGGGGATCAACTTTAGTGCAACTTCACAACTCCACTAGTTAACTGAGGATTCACTCATAAATAACTCATTCATGTCAGTTCTAATCCAGTTGAGATTAGATTTCAGGGACAATGTACTATCAATTATATAATTTCCTGAGTTGTACAGATGGTGCATGCAATCAGTAGAAGGCCTATGATGGGTTGCGTAGTTATGGTGAGGGATTTTCCTAATTAAATATGGGCTAATTCTCTCAGGAATTGTGCGAGGAAGTAGGGGCTTGGAAGGTAACATAATTGGCTAAGAGTTGGCTTGAGCTAGTTTGTGAAGCAAAGAGATAGATTGTACTTGTGCATGAATTGTTCGGGTTGAAAAGACATTGTATTTTTTTCTCAGATCTTCTGGTTAATGCAATATAGATAGTCGAGGTTTTGAGCATTTTCTTTCCCCAGAAAAATATTGTGTTATGTGCGATTGAAATTCTTCCTTTTTTTGCTTAGTGTTTTCATCGATCAATTATTGTTTCCTATGATGATTTGAGTAGATTCTTGTCTTATGTTTTAGCATATCACATATGTTGTTGAATCTACAAGTAAAAATCTACAATCATAATCCAATCTCTCAACCTACAAGTGGTAAAACTTTAAAAAGGTACCTCAAGAACTATCAAAGGAAATTATAAGACACCTACAGCATCCAATAAGACCTCTCAGCCAACATCTTCTGTAGAAATTCCTTGTGGATTCAAACTGCAAATTGTAACATGTTAAAACAATTGACTTGAATATACTTTACTCATCAACAAAAACAATAATTGATCGATGAAATCATGAAGCATAAAAGGAAGAATTCAATCACACATAAAACAATAATTCTATGGGGAAAGCCACAGCTAAAAACCCTTGCTATCTGTATATTGCATTAATAAGAAAATATGAGAAGATTACAATGTTTTCTCAAGCCCAAGCAATCTCTGCACTACCTCAATCTATCTCACTGCTTCACAAACAAGCTCGAGCCAATACTTAGCCAAATTTGTTGTGTGTCGAGCTACTATTTCCTTGCGTAGTTTCTTAGGGAATTAACCCATATTTAATTGGGGAATTCCTCATCCATAATTGTGCAATCCATCATAGGCCTTCATCTAATTGCATGCACCACTTGTACAGTTCAAATGATTATACAATTTATAGTACATTGTCCTTGAACTCTAATCTCAACCGGGTCTTTCTATAATCTGACATGCATGAGTTAATTATGAGCGAATCTTCAATTTACAGGTTGAGCATTGCTGATTACACCCCACTACTAGATCTCCCACTAATTCCTCCATCAGTTGGAACTAGTTTAATTGAATATAACTCAATTAAACTCAATTAAACTGAAATAAATAATTACAACTCAAAAGAACTCAACCTGGGCCCCTAAAATTTAGGAACCACTCTACATGACTCTAGATAGTCTCCCAAATCGAATTGATTGAGCCAACTAAGTCAAATTAACTTACCTAACTATTACAAGTAGCTATGAGAATTATAATTACAATTTAATTCCTACTTTAATTCAAGGACAAAATTAAATTAGGATTTTCTTGTTGCATTTTTCAACACTCCCTCTCAACAAGAAAGGGATTATCTGCTACCTCGATCCTTCCTCTATGAAACTGAAATTTGCATCTTGACAATGCCTTTGTCAAAATATCTGCATCCTGCTCCTTTGTAGGAATGTATTCCAACAACATGATTCTCCTCTACACACAATCTCGCAGATGGTGATATCGGATGTCAATATGCTTGGACCAATCATGAAAAACTGGATTCTCATAGAGTTTGACACAACTCTCATTGTCATAGTAATTTTTTGTAGGATCCATCTGCTGACCAAATAACCCAACAAGGATCTTCCTCATCTAGATAGCCTCACAAGTTCTTTCACTAGCAGGAATGTACTCTGCTTCTGTTGAACTGATTGCAACTAATCTATGCTTCCTGATGTACCAAGAAACTACCGCTAAACCAATACTAAATATTCCCCCTAATGTGCTCCTTCTATTAGATGGACTCCCTACTCAATTTGCATCTATGAAGACTTGAAGCTTCATTCCCTCTATCTGTCTGTACCAAAGACCAAACTGAGTGGTGCCTTTGAGGTATCTCAACACATGTTTCGTTGCCTTCCAATAAAGTTTGGTTGGTTTAACCATGGTTTGACTAAGTTGGTTACCTGCAAAACACACGTCCATTCATGTGTTCACCAAGTACATGAGTGAACCCACAAGCCAACTATAAATAGTAACTTCCCGTACTTCACCTGAAGTAGCATCCTGCTTTTTCCGGTTACCTTCTAGAGGAGTCTCCATGGGTTTTCTTCTCTCCATGTGGAACTTATTTAGTATTTTGTTGGCATACTTTCCCTTAGAGACAAACAATTCCTCATCTCCTTGCCATACTTCCATACCAAGAAAGTAATGCATGAGCCCCAGGTCTTTCATCTCAAATTCTCTTGCGATATCCTCTTTGCAAGATGTTATCATCTTCTCATCACCGATTAGAATCAAACCATCGACATATAATACTATAATCAACAATTTACCTTCAACCACACTATGGTAAAGGTTCACATCTACTTCACTTTTGGTGAAGCCCAACTCGATGAAATAACTGTCAATTCTGGTGTACCAAGCGAGGGGTGATTATTTTAATCCATACAATGCTCGCTTCAGTCTGCACACATGTGAATCTTGGTTGGTCTCAAATCCTTCCAGCAACTCAATATACACCTCTTCCTCAATCATACCATTGAGGAATGGTGTCTTCACATTTATTTGATGTATCTTCCATCCCATTAGTGCTGACAATGCTATAATAGATCTGATTGATGGGTACCTAGCTACTAGAGCAAAGGTCTCATCGTAATCAATTCCCTCGACCTAAGAGAACCCTCTGACCACAAATTTGGCCTTGTGTTTCTCCAAATTCCCATATGTTGCTTTCTTTACCTTGTAAATCCATTTAGAACTCACCATTGACTTGCCTATTGGTCTTGGGACCACTTCTCAAACATTGTTTCTGATAATGGAGTCATATTCCTCAACCATGGCATCAAACCATAATGGTTGTCACATTGTTTCCTCGAAGAGGATGGCTCAACCTCTACACTCTCTCTCATTAGAGCCATGTAGCCAGTGTACCGATCCGGTGACCTCCTCTACCTGCATTGTGATGTGGGTGCTCCCACATTCTCTCTAGCATCATGCATCAATTTGTCAGCCTCTCTGGTGTGCTTCCTTCCATCTATGGAAGTCTCTGCATGAGTGGGTGCTTCCACTCTCTACTTCTCTTCATGTGGCTACTCCACACCATCTTGAGTTTCCTCCTTTGGAGCTAAAATCTCCTCATCTGCATGTAATTGAAGCCCTCTCTCAAGGTAACATCTCATGCCCTTCTCTTCATCGAACTTCACATCTCTATGAACCACTTTCATCCTACTGGATGGAATGTACACCCAATAGTTGTGATGTGTATCAGTGTACCCCACAAATTGTAGGTTTTAACCCTGTATAGAAATTACCTGCAAACGAATTCTTAAAAACAAAAAACATATCATGGCAAGAAACACAAAACGAATGCATAGATATTTTCCCCTGGATCCCAAAATTGAGACTACCATATTGATTTTTCATTATGTTCCCTTCAATGTTATAATACATATATATACATGTCGAAGCATTCATAAATCCCAATCCATTAACCCTAGATTAGAACATAACCATAGTTCCCTTGACCAGACCTACAAAATACCATGGGTAGAAAACCATCATGCCCAAAGCCATGTGTGAAATCTATGCACAAAACCATAGGTAGGTCCACTCACCTAATATAGGGTCCAAAAAAAAAAAAGGGCACTGCCCTGGACCCTGTACAAGGGGGCTACCACCCCCCTGAAACCCCCCCACACATGTAACTAGTTGTGGAAAGAATATAACACACACCCAACATTCTCTTGCTTGTTGTTTTCTTTTCCACACAGGGGGTCACAAGAAATCTTAGTCATTGGTCCAACCCTGCAACGTCCATTATTTCTCTACACCAAGAAAACTTCTCAGTGCTCACATACTTCGTCAATGAATCTATAACATTCTTCAAAGTGTCCACCTTTACCAACAACACCTTTTTGTCCTCAACCATATCCCTCACAAAGTGATACTAAACATCAATGTGCTTTGTCTTTGTATGATAAGAAGGGTTCTTTGCCAAGAAAATTGCAATTTGGCTGTCACAATCTATCCTTATAGATCGTTGTACTAAACCCATACTTAAACACAATCTCTACAACCAAACTGCTTCCTTGATTGCATGAGTGACTGCCATGTATTCTTCCTCTGAAGTTGAAAGTTCCTGTACATATTGTCTCTTGCTCATCCAACTGACTGCACCTCCAAATAGGTTAAACACATACCCACTTGTATATCTTCTCTAATATAGATCTCCAACCCAATCTGCCTCAACTAAGACAAGGATGTCCAAAACTCTATTCAATCCCGGTCTTTCTTGGTAGCACAAACCATAATCATTGGTGCCACACAAATACCTGAAAACCTGCTTTACTGTTGTCCAATCCTCCTTCCTTAGATTCGACATAAACTTGCTCAATACTCCCACAACATGTGCAATGTCTGGTCTAATATATACCATTGCATACATCAGGCTACCAACTCCACTTGCGTATGGAACACGAGACATGTCCTCTTCCTCTTCTTGTGTCTTGAGACATTGTTCAACAGATAACTTTACACCTAGAGGAATAAGAACTTTCACATGTTTACTATCTTGCATATTAAACCTCTGCAATATTGTCTCAACATACTTCCTCTGGTTTAACCAGAGCTTCCTCTTTTCCCGACCTCATTTAATTTCCCTACCCAAAATATAGTTTGCAACACCAAGATCCTTCATGTCGAATTTGGAGGACAATTGGGTCTTCAAATCTTGGATAATTTCTTTGTCATTTCCAATCAGCAACATATCATCCACATACAAGACTAGATAAATAACACATTCACCAATTAATTTAAAATATACACAATGATCTGCTTTGCTTCTGGTGTAGCCAAGTCCTCATATATATGTATCAAATTTTTGATACCAAATCCTTGGTGACTATTTTAACCCATCCATATACTTTTTTAACCTACATACCAGTTCTTTGTTTCCCTTCACCACAAAACCTTCAGGTTACTTCATGTAGATCTCTTCTTCTAGAACACCGTGAATAAATGTTGTCTTCACATCCATCTATTCTACCTCAAAATCAAAAGAAGCAACAACAATTAATATAATAGAAGCTACCTTGGCAACAAGAGAAAAAATATAACCAAAATCAATTCTCGACACCTGGGAATAACCCTTTTCTACCAATCGAGCTTTGTATTTCTCCAGTTTTCCTTCTTCATTCTTCATCTTCTTCTTAAACACCCATTTGCTTCTAATGGGTTTCCTTCCAACCGACAAATCCACTAGATCCCAAGCTTCATTTTTGTCCAATATGCCATTTCATCAACCATGGCCTCTTTCTAGAGTTTACCATCCTCTGAATCTAATGCCCCCCTGACAATTTTGGGATCATCATTAGTAACAAATAAATCAAAATTTTAACAGGAAGCAGATGGAATATACCTTTCTTGTTGCTTTCTTTCTCAAATTGATCTTCTTACAGCTAGAGTTTGTGGATCTTCATCTTTTGATTCTTGTTCTACTATAGAGTCTGATTCTTCCTCCTTTAGCTCAAACTCTATCTTCTTAGGTTCCTTTGGTAGAACTTCATGTTTAATAACATCTTTCACCTCTCTAAACACCACATATTGATTGTACACAACCTCCCTTGTTTTTGGGTTCCAAAGCTTATAACCTTTCAAACCGTCCTTATACCTAATAAATATGCACCTTTTAGATTTAGTATACAACTTGGTTCTTTTCTCCTTTGGAACATGTACATATGCATCATAGCCAAATACCCTTAAATGTGAAAGAGAGGGTTTCTTACCAGTCCATACCTCATGTGGAGTCTTCTCCTCCAACGCTGATGAAGGTGATCTATTAACCAGGTAACATGCAGTCTCCACCGCTTCTGCCCAAAATTCTTGTCCTAACCAGACACCACTTAACCTGCTTCTTGCTTTTTCCATCAACGTCTTGTTCATTCTTTCTGCAACTCCATTTTTTTGAGGTGTGTATGGAGTAGTCTTATGTCATGCTATGCCACACTTCTTACATAACTCTTCAAATTCATTCTTGTAGAACTCTCCACCATTGTATGTCCTCAACACCTTTATCTTCTTCTTTGTCTCGTTTTCCACTAGAGCCTTAAATTCTTTAAACCAATCAAAAAGTTTAGATTTCTTCATGAGGAACTATATCCATGTATTCCTTGAGAAGTCATCTATAAATAATACATAGTACATAGACTTACCCAGTAATGGAATTGACATAGGTCCAAGCACATCAATTTGCACAAGCTCTAATAATTCTTTTGCCCTCTTAGCACCAGGGAGGAAACTCACCCGATTCCACTTCCCATATACACAATGTTCACAGAAATTGAAATCCAGGGAGAAATTAGACATATATTCTACCATACCATTACCATGAAGTATTCGAAGGCCCTTCTATCAAATATGTCCAAGCCTTTGATGCCATAGTATGGTATTTTCTCAAGAGATCACTAGATTTTTGCTCCACTTTTAGGAACCACAAAATTGTTACACCCATCAATAATAGTACTACCCAGAAGCTTGTATAGAGTTCCAATCCGAACTCCCCACATCAATATCAGTGCTCCTGGAACCATCTTGCAGGTATCTTTCTCAAACATTGTTTTTACACCTGCATCATCCATATTGCTTATAGAAATCAAATTTCTAGCCAATGCAGGAATATGAAGAACACTCGAAAGTGTTCTAATCCTTCCACCTTGCAACTTCAACTTGACTTTTCCATGTCTAACGATTCTAACCTTCCTCTCATACCCTAAGAATACATCACCACCATTATATTTCTCATACTTGTAGAACCACTCCGTATGGGGAGTGAAGTGAAAGGATGCACCTCAGTCAATCAACCATGCCTCATGATCTACATGTGTAGTTGAAGAAGAAGCCAAATACACATCCCCACCTTCATCCGAGGTGGTTTTCGCCTCTGCAGGAGGAGAATCATCAAATATCTTTCCTTTCTTAGGAGCTTTAGATCTATAGTCCTTTTGAAGTGTCATTTCTTTCTACATTTCCAACACACTTTTACAGGTTTTCCTGGAGATTTAGATCTCCCACTTGAGGACTTATTTTAGTTTCTGTTCTAGGACCGTCCTCGTATAGAGAAGGCATCTTCATTTTGGCCCTCCATATTTGTCTGTCTCATCTCCTCCAGCAACAAGGATGAGACTATTTCATCAAACTTCAAGGTATTTGTATTGCTACGTATTGCAACAACCAAACTATCCCACGAATTTGGTAGAGAACACAACAAACTAATGCACTTATCATCATCTGAAATTTTAATATCAACAGATAACAACTAACTTACCACATTATTAAAGGCATTCATATGCTCTGTCACCGAGTCTCCATCCTTCATCCTCAAGTTATACAACTTTTTCCATAGGAACAGTTTGTTCACCAGAGACTTAGATTGGTAAAAAGTCCCTAACTTGTCCCACAAAGCCTTCACTATAGCTTCCCCTGATACATTCAACAATACTGAATCTAAGATACACAACCGTATTGTTCTCTTTGCCTTCTGGTCCAACTTCGCCCAATCTTTTGTTGACATTGCCATTGGTTTAGTACCCGATCTACCGCAGTCCACTAATCTTTATCCACCAGTAGATCCTCCATCTTAAGCTTCCACAACTCAAAATTCTGACCCTTAAATTTCTTGATCTCTATCTATCCACTACTCGCCATCTTCTTTCACCGCAAGAATTGATCCCGCAGATCTCCCATTGAACAAGGTCTACCACAAGCCCGAGCAAAACCCCTCAGCAACAAAGGCCTCCCCTTGAAGCCGAAAAAAATATAATACAAATGTAGGTTTTAACCTTGTACATAAATTACCTGCAGATGAATTCTTAAAAACAGAAAATATACCATGGGGAGAAACACAAAACAAATACACAAAGATTTTCCCCTACATCCCAAAATCGGGACTATCAAATTGATTTTTCATTATGTTCCTTTCAATGTTACAATACATATATATACATGCCAAAGGATTCATAAATCCAAATCCATTAGCCATGGATTAGAACATAACCATAGTTCCCTTGACCGGATCTACAAAATACCATGGGCAGAAAACCATCATGCCCAAAACCATGTGTGAAACCCATTCACAAAACCATAGGTAGGTCTGCCCACCTAATATAGGGTCCAAAAAAAATATCTCGGGGCGCTGCCCCGGACCCCGTATAGGGGGGCTACCATCCCCCCTGAAACCCCCCTTCTTCGCCCGACACAACAAATAGGGGGGGCTTTCGCCCCCCCATGACCCCCCGAACGTGCAACTAGTCGTGGAAAAATATAACACACACCCAACACAAATATGGCCAACTAAGCTGTTGGCTCTAGATTTTTCCGTGCATCCTTGGTAACATGACAATAGACTAATGAATCAAATATCCTAAAGCATGCCACATTTGGTTTCTTACCTGAAAAATCTTCTTCTGGTGTACTCGTCCCAAGAATCCAATGAGGGCTTCCATTATGGAAATAAACATTTGCATGCTTAATCCCACAAGTGTAAAGATAGGCCCTGATCATGTAGCATCACCTGTGCCTCTCCCACAGTACTTACGTTCTTTCTTTTAGCTACCCCATTTTGTTTTGGGTTATGAGGTGTTATTAACTCATGTTGAATGCCTTTTGATGCACAAAAGTTCTTGAATTCATTCGAAACATATTCTTCACCGTTATCACTTCTGAGAGCTTTAACTTTCATGTCAGTATCTTTCTCAACAAGTGCTTTAAATTCACAAAATTAGCGAACATTTGATATTTATTTTACATGAAGAAAATCTAGCATCTACAAGAAAAGTCATCAACAAATATTACATAATACTTGTGCTTGGTCATGGATGTTGTTGAGAATGGTCCACACACATCTGAGTGAACTCGCTCAAGGATTGATTACACTCGACTATCTTTATCATGAAAGGAAGCTTTGGTGTACTTCCTCAATGTACACCCTTTGCATGTGTCTCTCTTCTCTAGTGTACCCTTGGGGGAAATGTTACAGAAATTTCTTGCATGATCTTGAAAGCTCCGTTGTGCAAGTGACTTAATCTTCTATACCACAACTCATCGATATCTCGGCTCTGCAC
This sequence comes from Pinus taeda, assembly GCA_000404065.3. Classification (NCBI taxonomy): domain Eukaryota; kingdom Viridiplantae; phylum Streptophyta; class Pinopsida; order Pinales; family Pinaceae; genus Pinus; species Pinus taeda. The sequence goes on along the minus strand of APFE030655873.1, from coordinate 122,718 downwards.
CTTCTCTTCTTTTGTGCTCAAAGCAACACAGTCTTCTACATCCAATTTATAGAGGTTCTTTACTCGAACCCCTATCTACTTCACTTGTCCTGAGGCCATGTGATGAAGGAAAACATTTCCCTTGCTAAATATCACATCATAGCCATAGTCCTCCAACATGGAAAATGACACCAAATTCTTCTTCAAACTTCAAACATACATGACATCTTTTAATGTGAGAGGAGTACCAAACTCCCTCTGAAAGGTAACAATATTGATGTCGATCGGGCTATTCCTCCCATCTCAATGTGCATCTGGAGGTCCTTCTCCTCCAAGTCACTGAAGAACTCTTTATTGTCAGTCATATGGAATGAGGCTTCACTATCCTGGTACCACAGACTACCCATCACCAATGTCACCATGCAAGCGATGCGGGTGAAATCCAGTTCAAATTGTGAAGCAAGGGCTTCACCTGCTACTCCTCTTGAGGGATTTTTACTAGCCTTCTTGTGCAAACACTTTGTGCATAGTGTCCCAGTTCGTGACAATGAAAACATTTAATCTTCGACATGTCCTTCTTCTTACCACCCTGACTGGAATTTTGATTTGGAATGGGATGACAACCCCTTCTGTTTTTTTTTGCCTTTCCAGCTAAGGCACAATTATCCTCATCATCATGCTTGGATGAGGATCCATCTCTGGTGTTCCGTCTGATCTCTTCTTGTACCAAGTCAGAACACAATCGCTCCCACTCTGGTAGCTTCTCCCTCCCATCAACTGAGTCCTGGTAGCTATTCTAGCTCTTGGGAAGTCCTAGAAGTGTTAGGCTCACCAGATCACCTTTAACAACTGTAACATCAACACTTCCAAGCTCATCCTGACATTGGGTGAACTTGGTCAAGTATTTCGATATTCTATCGCCCTTCTCCTTCTTGATATTTCCGAGATTTTCCTTAAGTGTCAGCTTCCTGTGGTCACTATTGTTTGAAACAAGTCCATCAAGGCCTTTCTCACTGCAAATGGAGTTTCTTGATCGTGGAGGTTCGAGACAATATGATCTCAAACTCCTTCTAGGATAATCCTTCTCGCCTTTGCCACACACTTTCTCCACTTTGTTAGATCTTGAGCATAAGTTGTTGGAGGCTTAGGAATATCATTATCTATGAATACCTTAAGCCCGTTGTCTTCCAACACTGCTTCCATCCTATCCTTCCAAGTAATATAGTTTGAACTACCCTCAAGGGCATATTTGAGCCTCAATCTGTAGAACGACATCATGTTGGCTCTAAAGTATGATGCTGCAAATTTGATTTCTCCTGCAAAAAAAAAAAAAAAAACTCATATTCTCCCCTTCTATAGTGATTTCAACTCTGATACCATGTAGAAATTCCTTGTAGATTCAAATTGCAAATTGTAATATGCTAAAATAGTTGATTTGAATCTACTCTACTCATTAGCAGAAACAATAATTGATCGATGAAATCACGAAGTAGAAAAGGAAGAATTCAATCACACATAACACAATAATTTTATGGGGAAAGCCACAACTAAAAACCCCTACTACTTGTATATTGCATTAATAAAAAAATATGAGAATATTACAATGCTTTGCTCAAGCTCGAGCAATCTCTGCACTATCTCAATCTGTCTCATTGGTTTACAAACAAGCTCCAGTCAATACTTAGCCAAATTTGTTGCCTGCCAAACTCCTATTTCCTTGCACAATTTCCTATGGAATTAACCCATATTTAATTGGGAAATACCTCATCCATAACTACATAATCCATTATAGGCCTTCCTCTAATTGCATACACCACCTGTACAATTCAAATGATTATACAATTGATAGTACACTGTCCCTGAACTCTAATCTCCACTGGGTCTTTCTCTGATCTGACATGCATGAGTTAATTATGAGTGAATCTTTAGTTTATAGGTTGAGCAGTGCTGGTTACACCCCACTATTGTAGGTTACACCCCACTACTGGATCTCCCACTAATTCCCCCATCAGTTGGAACTAGTTTAACTGAATTTAACTCCGTTAAACTGAATTAAATAATTACAACTCAAAAGAACTCAATCTGGGCCCCTAAAATTTAGGAACCACTCAACATGACTCTATATAGACTCCCAAATCGAATTAACTGAGCCAAATAAGTCAAATTAACTTAGTTAACTATTACAAGTTGCTATGAGAATTATAATTACAATTTAATTCCTAATTTAATTCAAGGACAAAATTAAATTAGGATTTTCTTGTTGCATTTTTCAACATCTTCGACTCATTCAACTAAAGACAAGAGTGTGCAGGGTAATATGGAATGCACTACAATCGAAGATATGAAGAAACAACAAGCAAATATAACACTCTTTGACTTAGCTTAGTTACTAGAGCAAATGGAGTTGATTGTATAAACATTCTTGCCAACAACCTCAATGAGTAAAGCTGGGACTACTTCTGAGATGTTTCCTGCAACTCAACCCCAGATCACGACAAGTTCTGAAGCTATTGTAAATGAAACAAATGTGGTAGTTAATTCACAATCACAAATTAACTCATTTTTGCTAACTTTTGAGATTTTCAACTACAATGTTCATAATTGCTTAGTAGATTCTGGTGCATCAATGAATGTAAGGCCTTTATCTATTTGTAGAAAAATTAATGCTAATATAAAGAAGACTATTGCAAAGATAATTCAACTGGATGGATCTCAAGTGCAGGTAGTAAGTGAACATGAAGATGTACTTATTCGTTTGTCCTCTGATTCATGAGTGCATCAGTTCATTGATATTGTAGTTGTGGACATCCTTGAGGCTTATGAACATCTTTTCAATAGAGATTGGTCGAGCAAGCTTCAAGGTTATTTCACTTCATATTGGACTCATTTGTGGCTCCCCTACAAGGGTAAGAACAATCAGATAAGGGTTAATAGTGAGCCACATATGAAACACACTATCACTGAGCTGGACAATCATAACAAACTAATTGGTTGATGAATTTAGGCTTCTGTGATCCATGTCAAGTTTTTTGAGAAGAGTTTTCGGCATAAATCACATAACAATACATTTGTCGACGCGTTTCAAACCAACAAGTGTGGTTCATTGTCAGGACAAGTTGAAGAACCAGATCATGGCAGCAGTTTAAATAGAGAAAGCACATCATCCAATGGCTATAATTGACCAAGAAACAACTATATTTAAACTACTACCATGATCTGGTTCTTCAACTTGTCCTGACGATGAACCACACTTGTTGGTTCGAAACGCATCGAAAAATGTGATTTCCGCCGAAAACTCTTCTAAAAAAACCAATTAGTGTTGCTTAAGAAATACTAGGAAATTGTTTTATAGAATAAGATATTGGTTGTTATCAAGGACAACCATCCCAAGTTTTATCAGGTACATAGTTAGAACTCATTCCTTGTAATATTACTGGTAGAAATGAAACTTATATTATAGATGTAACTAATCTTAGCTTTAGTCAATAATTATGTAAACACTAATGTTTGGACTCTCTAATATGATGGAGCAAAAACACATGATGGAGTTGGTGTAGGTTACATCCTCATGGACCCAAAGAAGAACAAGATCCTAATATCACGTCGCTTAGAATTTCAATATACAAACAACATTGTTGAATACAAAGCATTGATTTTCAATTTGAAGAAAGCCATAAACTTGAAGGTAGAGTGCTTAAAAGTTATTGGTGATTCCAAAATCATCACAAGGTAGGTACAAAACACAATCCATTGCCTTTTGCCTCATCTCTACCAGCAGGAGATATGACATTTAATTTCTTCTTTTAAAGCTTTCAATGTCATATCAGTGTCTAGGATCAATAATGCCACTATAGACACCTTAGTAAATGAAGGGTGATAGGCTCAAATAATCTTCATAAATCTATCAAAGTTGAAGATTAACATGTGGGTAAATGTATGTGTTTGTGTGGGGGTGAGAGTGAAATAATAGTGGGATATGCCTATTTTATGGCATCTTGGAATTACATCTATGACTATAAAATCCCATATCCTCTTTTGCATTATCCCACTACTTGTGAATGTTAGTTCACAACAACATATAAGTCCCAATATACCAAGATCCTTATGCGAAAGGGGACAATTGAAAGGAAGCGCTGTCTCCTACTAACATAACATTTGATTGGTCGTTGGTTGAGTATGCTTGCTTACTCAACATCCTCCTCCTCCTTTGTGGGATGTGATGCATAAGTGCATGTGCGTGAAACAACAAAAGGATGCACCTATCTTGCGACATCTTAGAATTGTATCTATGACTATAAAATCTCCTCTCCCCAATCTCCTCTCCCCATGTGTGTTATCCCACATTGGTTATGAACGCTGGTCCATGACATGATACATTTGCCAACATGATCCTTACACCAATGGGGTGACCACAAGGGAGTGGTGTCCCCTACAAATATAATGGCTCATTTGTTGCAAGGTACAAATGCTTGCTTTGTTCAACCTCCCCCTCTTTTGTGGGGATATGTTGTGTGGGTGCATGCGTGTGAAACAACATTGATATGTGTGTATCACATCTTAGAATTGCTTCTCCTCTTGTGTATTATCCCACACTAATTGTGAATGTCAATAGGAGACATCCTATAAGTCTCAACATACAGAATTGCTTTTCCTCTTGTGTATTATCCCACATTAATTGTGAATGTCAATCTTAAATACTCCCAAAAGATCCCAAAAACAAGAAATGAAAAATGCAAAACAAATTTCTCCTATTAAAAAATCCAATCCATATTTATTCTCCTATAAAACGAAGGAAGTGTCTAAATTTCAAAAAATCTTGCACTAGAGGTGTTTAAATCATGTTTTTGATGGTGGAAATCCATAAATGAAGTGTCTATCAAGGCGGAGGAATTGCCCGGACGACCAAAAATGGCCGAAATCTGGGCAAAAATATTTCAAAAAATCTTGTACTTGCCAGAATCATATTTTTGATGGTGGAAATAGATCAGCACCATCAAAAACCTCTAGAGCACCCAAAACCTTGAAGTTTGACAGATGTAACCTATATTTACAAAAATATCTGCCAGATTTTATCAAAATCTTACTGGAATTTCCATGATTTTCATGACAAAAAAACCGTCTAGCTAAACTATGGCTAAAATAAATTTGATTACACTGAGGCTAAAGCTAAAATAAAATAATTTTGATGGTGATTAATCCTAATGTTAACACACACTTAAAGTGGCTGTACAACACCAACCAAAACCAATATAAATAGAGTGAATGGGTATCTTACCACATACGCAAGGATTAATATCATGAATCTCCCAACATTATCCCATATGGGATTCCCTGATAGTGTTGCATACCACTTTTCACTAATCTCCACATACATTGAACCTTATGGGATTTCCTGCTACTGTTGCATACCGCTTTTCACTAATCTCCACATACATTGCACCTGAGAACACACACTGGCGCTGAAGTTTTTTTATCTTCACTCTTAGTCGATTGGTAAAGCAAAGCTTTTGATACATTTAAATGGAGATTTGCACCCAAAAGACAATTTATCGATTCGCAAAGCTTAAGCTTTTCGTACATTTAAAAAGGTGGCCGACGTGGTATTTCCACATGATAAGATCTTTTATCTTTCATCTCTACTATTCTGCATGGAGTTCATATGTTTATAAATATCCTCTGCTCTGCCCTTAACCAAAGGTTGTGCGTGAGGTTTCGCAGAGGGAGGGAATTTATGAAGCTGGGCACCAACAACTTCATTGTGCACAGGTAGTTCTTGGATTTTCAAAAGCCCTTTAACTAGTTTCATGCATTTATTTTCAGCGATATACAGGTTTAGGGTTTAGGATCATTAAGATTTTAATAATGGAGCGTACGTTTGCTAAGATCCTCGATTTGAATTCCGGCCATCAACCCTTTTCAAATGAAGACGATACCCCTCTAACAAGCCCAAGTTTGGTGGCCTCTGCAACAAACCCTAATTTCATTGGAGGAATTGGTTTAAACCAAGATAATAGCCTGAAACCCTCCATTGGAAAGAAAACTTCAAATGTGGCTGAAGATAGCCAGGATTGTTTAATGGGTATTCAAGGAGAGAATGTGGAGCCCACCACAGCACTTGCCCAGGTTGCCAAGGGTGGGATATCTACTGATCTCAATGAAATTAGTACAGAGCTTGCGGAGAATTCCATGTCCATTGAGAACAGTAAAGTAAGAGAAGCTGAAACTGGAGCAGTGCCAATTGTTGGTTTCGACGGTGGTTCAGTTGAGCTTAGACATGCTGCTACTGGGCTAGCCACTGAGAAGGAATCGGTTGCTAGCAAAGCTGATCAGGAACAGGTTTTGGGGACAGAATCAACATATTCTGCTTTGCAAAATAATACCAGCGAGAATCCATCTTTGAGGGTACAAGCGGAAAGACATGAAGAAGCTGCAGCTGGTTTGGAGAATACAACAGATTTTGGTGACAAAAAGCATACTGTGACATGTACAAATGAGAAACAAGCAGGTTCTTATTGCACGCTGAAGGAGCGTAGGTTTTCTGTTGGGGATCTGGTATGGGGTAAAGTGAAGTACCACCCATGGTTCCCTGGTCAGGTTTGCGATCCTTCAGATGCATCAGAATTAGCAAGTAGGCATTCTAACAAGGATCGCGTATTGGTGGCCTATTTTGGTGACCAGACATTTGCATGGTGCAAGGAATCCAGTTTGAAGCCTTTCCAACAAAATTTTGGAGAGATGGCAAAACAGTCATCTGTCAAACCTTTTCTTAATGGAGTGGATAAGGCTGTAAATGAGTTTGCAAGGCGAATAGAATTTGGTTTGACCTGCTCTTGCAGGTCTGAGCAAATTCATAGAAGACTGGAAAGTAAAGCTTTTGTTAATTCTGGTCTACGCAAAGGGACAGTTGTAAGCAATCATAGAGATATTTCTCTAGCTGTCACTGAGTTTGATCCTCGGAAATTGCTCACATATATCAGAGAGTTGGCAGAATCTCCCCATGTAGATGATACCTTGGAAATCACTAGGGTCCGTGCTCAAATCTTTGCATTTATTGCAGCGGAGAGCCGTTCAGTTTGTGAAGAGACATCTTTTGAGACTCCCAGGAAGGGGAACCGTACAGAAGGTTCAGGCAGAAAGCAGGTACGTAAAAACAAAAAGAGGATGTTTGGGGATTCCTTTGAGCCAGTAGATGATGTATCTGAACATGTTGAAGCACCACTAAAGTACTTCAAGAACAAAACGGGAACCCCTGAAAACAGTTTTAATAAAAAGGGTTCATCTGGTAGAAAGCAATCTCTGTCAACTCCTAGGAAGCCAAGAAAAAGGGAGACAATTTTTTCATCTGGTGGATATAGGAAAGCATTTAAGAGTAAGCTAGGGAAGAATGATATGAATCATTCCACACCTAGAGATTGGGATGAGGATGTAGATGCAAAGAAGATTTTAAAAGTTTCCAAACTTGGGGAATGCTTAAGAAAGATTGCAAGTCAGCTCACTGGCTCTCCTCCTATCATAAGGGCTTGTGTTTCACCACCTCAGAAGAAAACTTCTGAGAAAGCCGGGGAGGAAATAAAGTCGGTAAGTAAGGAAGGTATTCCCAGGACACCGTCAGGCAGGGTGAAATCTACATCACCTCTTAGCGGTGATTCCTCTATCAAGGAGTTACTTTCAGAACTTTTGATAGTTGCCCAGAAACCTATGTATTTTTTGGAAGAGAATGATATGCTTGCTAGGGTAACTAGTGTTTTCTTAAAGTTCAGAGATGCAGTATTCCAGAAAGATATTGTATCTTCGTCATATAGGAGGGTTTCTCCTTCGAAATTAACAAATCAAGTAGCCAAAAAGAGAGCTTCAAGAACTTCCTCCAAGTCAACTGATTCTTCCAGTATGAGCGATGTGAAAGATTTGGAAAGGACTGATAAGAAAAATGCCTTGCCAAGGAGCCATCAAGCAAGTCCGTTGAAGAGAAAAGTTGGAGTGCAGGTAGAAGGTGTTAGGAAGAAGCGTTGTGTTAGATCACCTAATCCTAGTTTGTTGGAAAATTCTTCGAACCAAATGATCAATGAGGTGCCAATGACGCCAGTCTTGCCTGTGAACAATGTGTCAGATTTTCCTAAAGAGAATAATGCTAAGCAAAGCCCTACGGCTCTTTTTATGAAGTTTCCTGTGGAGATAGCAGTGCCTTCAGAATTGGAATTAAAAGAAAAATTTTCCTGTTACGGAGAGATTTCAGAAACTGAAATCTTTGTTGAGTCAGGCTGCGCTCAAGTGGTTTTCCAGAGATGTTCAGATGCAGAAACAGCTTTCCATAGTGCAACAACAAATAGGGTTTTTGGACCAGAAACAGTTTGCTTCAGGCTTAGATATCTTTCATCCAGATCAAAGATAAATGACCCTGAAACTGCTGCCCCTGGAAGAGTTGAAATAAGCATGCCGGAGGAGGAAAGAAATATATCAAGAAATGTGGAAGAGTTAAAAGAAAATGTGGTCCAAGCCACTGTTTCAGAAGTACCTGCTGCTGAGAATTTTGCTGCATCTAAATCAAATCTTATGGAGGAGCCTTCAATTTTAACAAGCCAACAAAGTATGGAAATGACGGCTTCTGCATAATCCTGTTCTATGCAGCTGCTTTAGTCGCTACAGAAGTGGACAATGATGCATCCTATCCCAAAGCAGACATTGAGGGGTAAAACTGTTATGGAGGACAGCATTGTCCAGGACATGTTCTTAATTTTTAGTCGAATTATGTAATTGTGATTCTTAAGCTTTCAGACGTTGTACTTTTTCAAGTTTTACTTAAATATCTTATGAGTATCTTATCTCTTGATTCCAAGAAAATTCCAATCAATGTTGGAACTACGAGTATCTTATCTCTTGATTTCAAGAAAATTCTAAGCAATGTTGGAAGGATGAGTATTGCCCAAGTTATCAGTACATCTCTAGTTTCACAGAAACTAACATACAAAAAATATGACATGGTGAGGTCTTGTGTAGAACCTGGAATCATTCATATTAATTTTAGGGTTTGGTAGCATTTGCGACATTGACTGTATTTGGTTTTTTTAAGTGTTTACCGAAATTAAAATTGTCAAGCGTCTGTTATGACACAGATCAAAAAAATAGATGTGAAGAAATGTCAAATGAACTAAATGATTCTAAGTTGCATTTCTTCTTCTTGGGACCCATCGGATAAAAAATTGTCCAGACTCTCAGCGCATTCACAAACGATGTATCTGTGTGCTAATATGTTGTTAAGACAGAAGGTGTGAAAATTGCCTGGAATATCCGAATATTTGATTTTTTTCTAGCCCCATTTTTTGGAAATTAACTGCATCTGTATGAAAATGCTGGGTATCTGTAATTACGATTGTTCCTGATGTTGTCTTAACTTATATATAAAAACAAAATGTGCAGACCTGGTAATAGCATTGTCCAAATCTCCAAGCAGTTCTCTAGGCCTGGTTTGAGGCTGCGAGTTAATGGGCTTTACTATAATGCAAATTTGGATTAATTAATTGGATATCTATCATACTGCATAACAGATTTCTGTTAAGGATTGTAAACAATGATATTGTTCTCTGCTACTAATTGCCTCATCATGTATCTTTGAAAAATTGTAATTGTAGTCACTACATTAACAGATAATGCCATTTGTTTAGTTGTGGCTACTTGTGTTTATGGAGTTGAAAGTAATGCCTATGCCCCATTGCACTAGATCAGAATCTAAGTATCCCTTTCATTCAAACTTTGGTCTAATTTTTATCTAGCCTGATATAGCCTGAAATCCTAGGTACATTTCACTCGAGGCTTAGCTAGTACAAGATAGCCCAATACATAGCTAACATCTTAACTCCAAAAATAAATCTTTTGGAGTGCCTTCACTCAAATTTTTTGTTGAGTTTTATTGTTGATTTTTAACGTTGTCGTTATTGTTCTAAGCTTTGGGCGGGGACCCCTTTTAGATAGGTGGGATTGTTTATAGTGGCGGGAGAATTGATGGGCAGTTCCTTGCTCATGGTGCAAGGAGCACTTCCCAGTAGTCCATAAGCTGGTGTAGATGTGTGACATCCATGTCAATTTTTCCACATGCACAATAAGTTGCATGTATAAATTGGCACGCATGAGAGAGTTATCATATCAGGAATTATTTTAGAGTTTGTTTGTGCTTTATTAAACATAACATCATATCATTTCTTCCAACTGAGGAAGAGCGCTTCAATATTGACTGTGCCGTGTTATATGGAACTCGACATGGCAAGTTAGTTTCACCCTTAGAAAATTTAGATACCAGACTACATCAATGTACCCCAATGAAAGTTTGCAAGGTTTTCTTTAGCCGCTGGTAAGCACTGACAAAAGGCACCCGACAGTGGTAATAATAAGCTTGGGCAGTAGCTAAGACTCATGCATATTTGAAATTTGGTAAGGCTCTCATGCATATTTGAAATTTAGTAGCCAATTGCGTGGGCTTTGTAAACCATTTCTGGAACTTTTTTTCTACTTGCTGAATAACCATATCCCAAAGATCGTTGGTTGATGCCATGGATGCAAAAGAAATGCCAAGGAACTCTCAAATCTGGCCAGGTGGATCTGGGGCCACTGATCTACAATCGAAGCAGCAAGTCCCATAGGTGCGGTCTATAGCATTCCATTTTGGCCCACTGGATCTTGGACAATGAGGCATCACAAAAATTCTGGAGGCATTCCATAGCGTTCTCTATATAATCACAAAAAATCTTGAGGCAGTCCGTAGTATTCTTCATAAAAGTTTGGTCCTTAAGAATAATATGAAAGAGTCATGTAGAATGCTGATTAACCAACTATCTAGCTTCCTGTTCTGGGAGGGGAATGCCTTTGATCAGATCTAGGGCCTTTGCTACCATTACGAAAAACCTTTTGTTGGATGGACCTTATGTGTCCCACTTCCTCTAATTCATACTCGTTTATAGACAGGCAGGCTGAGGTTTTGCAGAGTGTTTCAACAGCGTAGAGGAAAAATTATCGAGAGCCCATGACCTTGATCATTCCTAGATTGAAGGGTCACTCGACCATCTCATAAGCTTTCATAAAAATCAATCTCAATGAAATGGGTGTTGAGAGCAAGGCAACATTTGAGGGCATTCTACACAACATTTCCCTTTCAGGCAATATGACAGACAGCATGGACTCGTTATCCTCTGCATCAATCATGTGAAATCCCTTCAAAATAACAAATGGGTTTCCGGTATTTTGTCAATCCATTTCTAAGAAAGGGTTCATTCATTAATGGACACAGAATTTGGCCTAACCCAACAAGCTTCCCTCCAAGCTTCCGTCCAGCGTCAACAAAATTGAAACCTGTTTTTGAGAGTTGTTGGTGCCTCATCTTATAACTGATTAAGCAAGATAAAGGTAGACCAAAGTTATCCACTCCGCCCTTTTTGTCAATCTACTTTCATTTGGAACCCTACTTACCATTCCCTCAAGAGATCCACCTCCCATTCCCTCAATAGAAAAAGGCCTGGGAGAGGAATAACACCACCTTCCTGGTGTCTAAGGCTGTGGGCTTAGAAGGAGCTGGCATACTTGGGTTTAGTTTCAACTCTCATTTATTACTTTGAGGAATTTGTTGCTTATGATTGGCGACCCACTTGTGGAGTTGGCTGAGAAATAAGTGTGCAATGAAGGATTTTGTGTTTTGGTTGTTGCTGGGGGAAGCAATTTTTTGGACAAAATAATATAATGTACAAGTTGCTTAATCATCTTTGCCCCTGCCCCTATACCAATTAAGATAAATTCTTAAATTTTTAGACAGAATTTTTAGAGATCTTCTTTGGGATCTAAGCTCAAATCCAAGTGTCTCTCTGAATGCTTCAAACTTCCTTTTTGTTAGGGGTTTGGTTAGAATATCAGTAACTTGTTGATTTTTGGGTACATATTGGAGCTGCATTGTTCTCTTTTGAATTTTGGTTGGAATGAAGTGATACATGATCTCTATGTGCTTGGGCTTGTCTTAGAACGCTAGATTTTCATTTAGTTTGATGCAACTCTGATTATCATAGTAAATCATTGTGAGATTCAACTATTGATCAAATAGACCTGAAAGTAATTTACAAAGCGAAAATGCATTTCAACTCATTGTACTTTCCGTCGTATACTTTGCTTCTATTGAACTAAGTGCCATAAAACTCTACTTTCTGCTGAACCAAGATGTGTTGTTGATCCCAAACTAAAGCAACTCTCTGAGGTGCTCTTCTTGTTTGCAACACTTCTACCCAATTTGAGTCTAAATAACCTTGCAACTTCACTTCACCATTTCCAAGATATGTCAAACCATATTTCGCTGTTCCCCCTAAATAATTGTGCACATTATTTACTACTACTTAATGTTCTTGCCTTGACTCCACCAAAAACTAACTCAAGGTTTTCACTACAAAACATATATCTGGTTTAGTGTTGACCAAATACATCAAAGAACTTGTAACGCTTTCTCCCACCCCTTTGGATTAATCTTGGTTGAATGGGAGCTGTTACTTCCAATTAATCCAATCTCCATGGTCTCATTTTGAAAGATGGTGTTGCAAAATTCTTTTTCAACCAAAGTGTGCGAAACTCACTTTGGATGACACCATTGTGTTCATTTTGTCGAGAGCTTTTCAATGATATACTTTTTTCCTTAATCTGACCCTTAAATTGAAAGTTATACCCATTTGAAGTTTGGGCCCTGTAATTGTTGACACATCAACAAGGATTCACTGCTTGTATCCACGTGGCACTGCCACCTCACATGAGGTCCACCATGGCACTTGCCACATCATAGCATCACCAAGTTCGCACAATTTCTTTAGAATGGTATCCCAGTCAATCCTTTGACATGCCACACATTTTCATGTTAAATGATAGGGATGATTTTTCGTCTTGCAGCTTTGTCTCCTTTGAGGCATTCCTCTACTTCGTGCCCTACAATAGAAATGCACTATTAAATACCTTCGTGGTCCCAAGCTCTACTGCGACGTGGCTCCCAGCCATGTGCACTACCATGTCTCCCAGCCATGTGTGTTACAATGTCAACATCACATAGCACCCCACATGCTTGGTGGCAACACAACTAATGCCATGTGTCACTTAGTGCCATGTTAGCATAGGCCTCCACACCACTCACTTCTTCAGTTTCTAGTTGATGTCAAAGTGACATCATCCTCTGGTGGTGCCACATGTCATCCAAAAACCAACCACTCGACAATCCAAAAGGCCATATTTGCCTGCTACGTGTCATGTTAATATCGTGTGGCGTTGGTAACCTTGCTATGTCACATGTATACATCATTTGTGTCCCATGTGGCATCTGTACCTCAATTTAAGTCATGGGTCTTTCAGAGCCCTGAACCTTTGTGCAAAACAATATTTTCTTGTTTAAAGATGGAGAGGGTTTTCATGTTGCGCCCTTTGTCAACAACACCCAAGTTCCCACACAAAGAAGGAACTAATGTCTCTTCTCTGTAGCGCGACGATAAATCTCGGTGGTAGGCGACTGACATTTTCCCATCCTAGGCTTTTTGTCCACTGCGCCCACTTTCCCCAAAACCTCTTGGTTCAACAAAAAACCAACCATAAGGTTTCATCCAAGACTTAGTTACAACATAGTTCTAAGAGATTGAACACACTATTTGGATGGTTTATCAATTGGCTTGTTGTTGTAATGAATACAACCAACCTCCAAAATTTTGCCCGTGCTTTGATTTTGGAGCATTCCTTCCTATTCACAGGGGCTTATCTTGTACTGTTGTTAAGTATTCATGATTTGACTGAGACTTGTATTTTTCATTTGTGCTTGTGTTTACTCATTTTTTGACACTTTGTTGATCTTTTTGAGTCACAAGCTAACTTCTTGACTTGGTCACACAACAGGTCTGGGTTTGCTTCCAAAAACTGCGCAATCCTCAAAGGCAAGCAACTTTGATGATTGGAATTGCGCAGTTTTGATTGGCAGTGAGCCTTGAGCTCAGACGCTGTGCAATCAGGGAAGGCAACCCAACATTGAGCCCAAAACTTGCGCAATCCCTCAATGAGCTTAGAAACTACGTAGTGCACTTAGCTGGAAAGTTGTCTAGTTCCCCAGGATTGCATAATCTTTCCTGGTAGCATGCATGGCAGGTTTTCTCGGAAAAGTAAGAAAAATAAATGGAAAAAAGCATCCCTAGGAAGTAGGGATCTATTATTAGTTTCCTGAAGGTGGCACATTGCTATATTTAGAAGTTTCTGCCAAGTGTCGCTTTTCCTTGATTTTAGACATGCGCATCATAAACCCTCATTTGCTCAAATCTAGTTAATCGACACCTCTAGAGCTCATGTGCGCATTTGATCTTGGAGTTCTAACATTCTTGAGGAGATCAAGGAACCTTCGGTGGAGTTTTTCTTTTATCGTCTTTTGCTATGTTTTCTGTCGTTTTTTGTTGTTTCGTTTGTGTGAGTGTTGTTTTGCTTGTTTCTCTTCGCTGATGTTTCAACATATTTTAGCTTGTAGAAGTGTTGTTTCAAGTTATCGTTTGCCTTTCACAAGTGTCGCATCAGTTTTTGTTTTTGCACTGATGGTTACCGTTGCAACACCTCTCTTCACTATTTTGATTTTCTTCTCGTTTATCTAGTTTCTGCACTTGATCTATCATGATCCATTCATACTTAGTCAGATCTGCACTCAAGCTCACACTATCACTAAGATCTACTCCTTTTCTACACTTCCCTTGGGCAAATCTGCACTTTCCTTGGTCGGTTTTAACTTTGCCCAGCGGGGCACTACGCAATCCCAAGGATCAAGCCAAGAGCTTGGCCTCTGGAACTACACAGTGCACAGTGCAGGCTAGCCCAACTGCGCATTGCATAGTTCAAGGGGTCATATTGCTTTCTTGGCCACTGAAATTGTGCAATGCGTAGTCTCTCCCAGACCACTGCCCAGGTTGGCACTGCGCATTGCTTCATCCTTGGCCATTGGGATTGCGCAGTGTACAGTTCCCACAGGGAGATAGTCCCTCTTGCTGTTGAAAATTGTGCAATCTCTCTCATCAGATGCCTGATTTGTTGCTTGATCATGCCTTGAAAGTCGATTTGTTAAAGCTAATGTTTGCTTGCCATGAGTGTCTTTTTTGTCCCACAGGTACCACACTTGTGAAACACTTCTTTCTAGCAGTCATTGTTACCATGGCACCAAAGAGAGTTGCTTCAACAGAGATCTCTGAAAGCAGTGCTAGGGAAGCAGTTGAACAAACACTAGTAGACTTGTTAGAGTATGCAGACACTCAACTGTTTATAGAAAAATAGTATACACTAATAGGCAACAAGTTAATGAAGCTCTTTTAGCAAAGAGCCTTAATGCAGATCTAGAGGACAACTTCGGAAGCAACAACAACAGAGAGAAACAACCCCGTACATGATAAGGGAAAGAGAAATGTTGTTGATAGCCGAGGGTGAGAACAAAACTGCAAGATGAAAGCAAATCCAATCCTTATGAAAGCAGCTTTAGCAACAGAAGCGAAGAGGAAGCAGAGGATACAAAGAGCAGAGTGCAAGAAGAAGAAGAAAGGCAAGGTGCCATAACAAAAGAAACAACGCTAATATAGGTTGAAGAGCAAGAACAAAACCAACCAACAATAGAGGAGAAGAGCAAATAGACGCAGGACAAGGAGCTTGCTCAACATATTGAAAAATTGATTGAGATCAATGACATGGAGGTAGAATTGGAGCCACCGAATGAAGATGTCGACCTGATGCCAAGTGCACCATAGGTCATAGTTTAGTTTCCATCACCTCTAACAACAGAGTTAGCTCCAACTGAGGAAGGGGAAATTGTTCCTCTTGATGATGATCCAATAATGGTCTTGTACAATCTATCGTATGATGAAATACAAAAGAAGATTGTGCAAACACGACAAAAGCATTTTCTGGATGACCTCGCATCTCTTGCATTCATTAGAGAAAGGGTGATAGTGGCAGACACCAAGAAGAATCCAAATGCCATTGTCGAAGCCAACTTGGTCTTCAGATAAAACAATTAGTATTTGATGGTCGAGAATAAGCAATTGGCACAAGATTTACAGGCTGCCACACAAGACGCAGAACAACGCTGTGCAACATGACATAATGTAGCTTCCGCACAGGTCCACTTGGAGGATATGAGAACAATAATACTTGCTGAAGTATCAACACTTGGAGAGACCATGCATGACTTTTATGATGAGCTTATTACCATACACAAGGCAGTTGTCTGCTTGCATGGCTTGCAATAGTAAAGAAAAGACTTCATCAAAAACTCTCAGGAATATACAAGTTGCCACACATCCGTGCATGAATGGACAATGCGATACAAAGGGTCACTGCTTAACTTGGGAAAGAAAATGAAGCCACAGGAAGAGTTGGAGAAAGTGAAGGTTCAAATGTTGATTTAGAACAATAGGTAGTCTGCCTCTTTCATTGGTAGTATTCAGGCCTCATATGTACAGTTATACAACAATTTGAATGTCTTGGTGGATGCACACAAGATCCCATTAGTTGGTTCGCTCACGGAAGCTAAACCTAGGAACTAGGTCAAGCAGGAGATTGAAGAATACTTGCTAAGGAAGATTTGGCGCTGAACAAAAAAAACATGCAAAACTACTTTGGTGGTCCTGTCCAAATTAGAACAAGGTTGCTTATGCTTCAGAAGGAGGTTGAAACTAGTTCCAAATCATTGTACTTGTATGCCATGGAGGCAAGGCTTTGCTTTCAACCAGATACCTTTACGCAGTTTGGAGATGTCATCGCATAATACTGAGCTTGGCACTAATATGTGACCAAGAAACATCAAGTGGAAGTTGATGAGCTAGAGTTTCCCCAAACTCAAGCATCATAGTGTTTTTTCTTGTTAGGCTGTAAGTTGTCTCTACCCTATTTGTCTTATAGGGTACAAGTGTAAATTGTAATTCTATTTATAATTTTGTAAGTGAAATTCCAAGTGTCAATATTGGAATATGAAGAATCATGATGTAATGTAATGAGTCATTCTGTAAAGATGTTTAAGAGTCATGAGGGTAGTCCAAAGGTCACAAAGGGGAGTTGAAGAGTCACCCCCTCTTGTTATAAATAGAACCTCATAACTCTTGTAAGGGGCTTTTTGGAGCCAAGCTTTTGGCTAGGCTTAGGGTTAGAAGGAGTTTGGGAGTGTTGTGAAGAGCCTTCACTTCTCTGTAGCATAGAGCGAGTATACTTCTTTAGAGGAGAAAGTGTTCTTGACTTTAATGTTCCACTATTGAGGCTAGTGGTCCATCAATGGGGTATGTATGAATGGAACTTTTACTTATAATAAAATCAGACCCAACCCACTTGCATGCATATGTTGTGAATATAGTAGGACTATTCTTGTTGTATTTTCAATGTATGTTATTTAACTCATGCTTATGTTTATGAACTATTTCATTTTCATTTGTATGAATCTTGTTGAATGTGTGTTGTTGTATTAATTCATCACTTTAACTTGTGGACTATTCTGCATCTTAGCTCGTGATTTCATTACGCTCATATGTTCTTTTCAAGTTGCATACTATTAAAGACTTCCAATGGCTGCACTTCTTTTTCCCTTCGTGGGTTGAAATTTCATGCATCGCACTTGACTTTTCATAAGGTCACACACTTGCTCTCACGCAAAGTTACCGTACTTCACTTTGTGCGTTTTTGTAGTCAAGGCATACCATTACCACCCACTGCTGGGACTCCTACTTCAAACCGTGTGAGGTCTAGTTGGGACTTCATATCGGGGAGATCACCTGAATATTAGCGGGTCCAACACTGTCAACATTTCTGGCGCTAGAAAGAGGGTTAGATGACAAGATGAACCCTTGAAGTCTGTTTTGAATTTTTGCACTCATTTAATGACTTCTTCCACAATCATAACCCCAACATGTTTTTCCAGAAACGTAAGTCTGCAAGTGCCGATGAGTATCATAGACGACTTGTCAACTCTAAAATTTGACAATGAGGGCGAGACAACCTTATTTGAGCATACTACTCATTTTCTTGAATTTTGCACATAGCACAACATCCGTTGTGAGGATGTTCGTTGTAGGTTGTTCATCCTCACATTCGAAGAGCATGTAAGGAAATTGTGTCACACATTGACCAATGCCTCCATACACTCTTTCAAACATCTTGTCACATAACTATTTCACATTTTTGATATGTATAATCATAAATGTCTGTGCAAGAAAATTTTAGAATTGCGAAAATCACCTGATGAACCACTGCATCATTTTCACATTTTTGAATGCACCTTTGCTTTGAATTTATGAAAGATAAAGTTGATTGGAATTTCTTGTCGAGAATATTTCAATATTTCGTTCACATTTCCAAAAATCCGCACGAGTTAGAATCTTTTGAACCGTTCCCAACATACCTCAGTCTTAGAGCTTCTAAATCTGCGACAGACAAGGTCGCTGTTCCAAGTGACCCTCCATCCTCTTCTCATCAAACAAATATAGTTCTGCAGGTTGAGGTGGGAGAGATTAATAATTCATCTCTTGATCTACCACCATCTTCTCCCACCCCGCATAATCAAAATTTTAGTGCAAGTTTGGACTGTGAGTTTGATTGTTATGATGAAGTGTTATCTCTTCGTCCTCCATCCTTTGGTCCATCTGATCCTCCAGATTGTGAGTTTTCATGTTCACTTGTTTCAAATCTCTCTTGTGTAGTTCACGAGGATCAAGTGTAGGATGGAGTTGGTGTTGAGTAGCCAACTTGTGATATCAGTTATGATGATTATGTGGGGGAGCTTGTAACTGAACAAGAATCTATGACGACAGATGATTATCTTCCTTTCACACCTCTCCTTCATCATCTTGACATTTCCCACGATTCTGTTGTGTAGTCAGGGAAGGAAACCCAACACTGAGCCTAGAAACTATGCAACCCCTCACTGAGCTCATAAACTTTGTAGTGCACTAAGCTGGAAACTTGTCCAGTTCCCTAGGATTGCGCAATATTTTCTCGCAGCGTTTATGGCAAGTTTCCCTGCAAAAGTAAGAAAACTAAAGGGAAAAAAACATCCCTAGGAAGTAGGGATCTGTTATTAGTTTCCTGAAGGTGGCACATTGCTATTTTTAAAAGCTTCCGCCAAGTGTCACTTTTCCTTGATTTTAGGCATGTGTGTCATAAACCCTCATTTGCTCGAATCTAGTTAATCGACACCTTTAGAGCTCAATTTCACATTTGATCTTGGAGCTCTAGCATTCCGGAGGAGATCAAGGAACTTTCGGTGGAGGTGTCGTTGCTTTTCTGGGTGAGTTTTTATTTTATCGTCTTTTCTCATTTTTTTGTTGTCACTTTTTGTTGTTTTGCTTGTGTGTGTGTGTTCTTTTGCTTGTTTCTCTTCATGGTTGCTGGCGTGTCAACATATTTTAGCTTGTAGAAGTGTTGTTTCAATTATTGTTTTCCTTTCACAAAAGTCAGATCAGTTTCTTTGTTTTTTGCATCGATGGTCATCATTGCAATGACTCTCTTCACCAATTTGATTTTCTTCCCATTTATCTAGTTTCTGCACTTGATCTATCATGATTAATTCATACTTAGTTAGATCTGCTCTCAAGCTCACACTATCATTGAGTTCTTCTCGTTTTCCATACTTCCCTTGGGCATATCTGCACTTTTTGTGGCCGGTTTTAACTTTTCTCAATTGGGCACTATGCAATCCTAAGGCTCAAGCAAAGGCTTGGCCTCTCGAACTGCATAGTGCATAGTGGAGGTTGGCCAAACTGAGCATCGCGTAATTCCATGGCTAAGCCTACTTCCCTGGCCACTTGGACTGCAATGTGTAGTGTCTCCCAGACCATTGCCTAGGATGGGACTACACATTGAGTAGTATCAAGCCTCAGGCTTCATCCTTGGCTGCTGAAACTGCGCAATGCGCAGTTCCCACAGGAATCCAGTCCCTATTTCCATTGAAGATTATGCAACCCCTCTCATCAGATGCCCAGTTTTCTGCTTGATTATGCCTTGAAAGTCAATTTGTTGAAGCTAATGCTTTCTTGCCATGAGTGTTCTTTTCTTCTCATAAGTACCACACTTATGAAGCACTTCTCTCCAACAACCATTGTTACTATGGCGCTAAAGAGAGTTGCTTCAACAGAGACCACTAAAATTAGTACTAGAGAAGCACTTGAGAAAACACCACTAGACTTGTCAATATATGCAGACACTCAATTGTTTATAGAAAAGGAGTCAACACTAACATGGTAGCAAGTTAATGAAGCACTTTCAGCGAGGAGCCTTAAGGAAGATCTAGACGAAAAATCCAGAAGTAGCACTAGTAGAAAGCAACAATCCCATACAGCATAAAGGAAAGAGAAAGGTTGCTGATAGCCCACGAGGAGAACAAAGCTATAAGATGAAAGCGGATCCAATCCTTATGATAACATATTTAGCATCAGAAGCGAAGAGGAAGCAAAGGATACAAAGTGTAGAGCGCAGGAAGAAGAAGAAAGGTAAGGCATCACAATAGAAGAAATAATGCCAATACAGGTTGAAGAGCAAGAACAAAACCATCCAACAATAGAGGAGAAGAGCAAACAGATGCAGGACAAGGAGCTTTCTCAGCAAATTGAGATCGATGTAACATCCTTGGTTAAAACTACATGTAAAAATATATAAGACCACGACTGATGGGACACGTATTACAAGCTAAATGGTGGGAAAAACATCCTAGTGGGTGTTCATTTTGGTTATTATGGCTAAAGGAAATTGGCAAAGGAAATGGAAAAGGCTTTGGAAAGGCATGAGGCATTATTTGACATTTTATTTATGAAAATAATGGGAATTAGAAGAAAAGGAAGGTGAAAGGTCACAGGTTGCATGTGAGGAGGAAAATGAAGGAAAATAATGTAAAATGAAGAAAATAAAGGCCTCACTAATAAAAAGGCCACTAAGGATTAGTGGGTAGGCTTGGTCAGTGTAAACCTTTTGTCAGTTCAGTTTTGGAGCTCTCTCATTATTCTCTCTCTCTCACGCTTAGACATAGAGTTTATTGGAGCAATCTTGGAGGAGTGTGGCATACTTGGAGTTTTGGAGCAAAAAGGAAAAAGAAAAGCATGAAAGCGCAAGAGGACATCAGGATCAACAACTACAACATGTTTTTCTTGCAGGTACCGAGTTGCAGGGATGTTTTCCTCACTAGTTTCGGCATGTATGGCACATGCATGTGGTTTCTTGGTTATGATCTGTCATTGACATGGAGGATTTATTGGATTGACAATGGGTTTGCCTGGCCTTGCCATTTCCTGGATAACCATGGTGTTGTGAATTCATTTGCTTTGTTTTCTAGGTGGTTCTCATGTTTCCTTTTGCTTGGGTTGAGTTACTAGTTCCTAGAAGCCCTGGTTGGACAAACACTCTAGAAGCCCTGCAACAACTTGGGTTGAATTACTAGTTTTGGAAGCCTTGGTTTGACAAATGCGTTGGAAGCCCTTTCTAGGTTGAGTTACTAGTCGTGGAAGCTTGGCTGGACAAACACTCTAGAAACCCAGACAAGCTGTGGGTTGAGTTACTAATCCTGGAAGCCTTGGTTGGAACAAACACTCTAGATCCTTGGAAGGCTTGGTAGAGATCAATATGATGATGGTTTTGCGATGTATGACCGTGATGTGGAATCAATGTTTGATGGGTTGAGGTGGATGGCCTCTGGAAGCCCTGGATGGTTTTGGATTGATGTGTTCTAAGAGATCCCACATTCACGCTTGGAATATGGCATGAAGTTGAATGGATGAAGAGAGATTCAACTCATGGTATGGTGGAACATGGTAGTCCCATTCCGAGTTTGGATTTTACTCGTCAATATGAGGTTATTTATACTTGTATTTCTATGATAAATATACTGGTTTATATGTGGATCATATGGCTATGATTTCCATGGTATTTCTACTGCTATTATGCTGGTTATGTATATGCTTTGTGACAATGTCTATGTATGACTCTCATCATGTTTTTACTTGTAAATGAATGAACAATGTATCTATGACCTAATGAATGAAATGGTTGCTAATGTGTTGAGACATCGATGCTTCATAGCGATTCTTAGATAAGTATGAGATCCCTATGCTTAAATATGTTGTTTACACCTACAGATTACATATTCGTGATATGTTTGATGAAACACCTGTCATGGCTAGTAGGGGTCCGATTAAGGGCTTGTTCAAGTATTTACATATGCATCATTGTTTCCTTGTTATCTCTCTGTTCTGAAGGTGTCATTCAATTTTGGGTAGTGACTTGGGATTTGGGCCTGAAAAAGTGGCTCAAATCCCGGGGATGCTTGCACAACACTGGGAAAAATAATCCCTAAACACTAGCATGAGAGAGTCCAAAGCCTCTTGGATGCTATCGAGTCTAAATCATGGTAGCGTCCGGGGGTCAAGTGGTCTAAAACCTCAGTGGGATCCAAGGGCTAGCTACCTGAGTGGTTGGGATGGTTCTTGCAAGTCATGTAGCTGATGTGGAAGGTTTGTATGTTGTGTTTCTATTGATTCCATTTTCTTAAGGTCACATAGGAGGTTGAATATAATCATAGTAGCCTCTCATAACATGTTTACCCTGGTTGGACTGTTACTTGGGTAGATGTGCGAGGAGGGTGTCAGTGAGTGGTATCAGAGCATGGTTCACACCTCGGGCTAGATGGGTTGTGTGTTGGTCATGCATTCATTTTGGTTGTATATGTGTTGCTTATGCTTGTATTCCATGTGCTTGTTGCATTTGCATGGCGTTGATCATGGTTGTAGTGATATCGTCAGATTAAGGTTGATGGTTTTGTTGTGGAATGTGTCGTCATGAGTGTATTGTGGTATATGCATTTGTTATACATGTCAGTGTTTATATGTTGTTATGTATGCATTGTCATGGTTATGGTTATGCATGCATGGTAGGTCAAACATACATTGTGAGGTCATTGTATGCATTTTAGCTCATCATGATGCTATTAGTATGTTATGATGCTAATGTGTTGGCTGAAATAGAGGAGGAGATGCAGATCTTGAGAATGATGTTGCAACATTAGACCTTGGGGGAAGAGCAGATCACCATACATGTATTGTGTATTTGGCATGTAGGTATCTTACTTAATGGATTGTTATATACATGTTTGTCATTTATCATTATTATGGTTATATGTATGATAAATGCTAGTTGATTAGTGTAGTCATATGCACGTGTCCGATAGTCATGAATGATAGTAACTTCTTGTTATATGTATTGTTGTTGTTGTTGTTGTTTTATGTTAGTTAGCGTGATGATTATGTTATATGTCGATGAATATGTTATATGTTAATTTGTAGTTAGATCAATTTCTATGTTATATGTTGTTGATGAACATGTTATATGTTAAATTATTGTTGTTATATGTTAGTTAACTTGATGATTAGGGTTATAACATTAATATCTTGATGTTATATGTATCATGCTAAATTGGATTGGTCTATGCAGATGGTTAGGGTTATGATATTCATGTATGAGTCGAGTTATTTGTGATATTGTATTGTACTAATCTAGACTAATTGTACATATGTGATTGTTAGACATGAACAAAAAATGTTTATGAGCTTATGATGTGAACATGTTAGTTAAGTACTGTTATGGATATCATGCTCTTATTTGTGTTTGAGCTGATGCGTTGTAAAATTATATCGTGCTAACTATATTGATTGTGTAGACAATATAGTCTCCCTTGAGATGCATTAAGGTATGAGTTTTCTTCTGTTGTATATTTGGTGCTTGCGTGTTTGATTATGTCATCTAATTGATTAATTTAACATGGTATGTTTGCAAGTTGGTTAGATGTTTGATGAATTTCATAATATGGGTATGTGTTCAAATGATATCATTTTAAGATGGTTTTACTCACATATATGTGATGAGATAACTGACATGTACTTGAGTGTAATATGTGATGATTGTAGCATTATGTCTAATGACTATGAGTTGACTATGGATTATCACATGATTGTTAGTCTTGGTAAAGGTTGATTTCAAATTGATAGATATGACTATCTTGATATTTGGAACATGTGGTTGACATGTGTAAACAGTTGCAGGAAACATGCTTGGTATTAGCATGACAAGGTAACAATTGATGCGTTTATCTAACTAACAATTGGGTGATGTGACAGTATATAGTAAGCCTCGATTGCAACACGTAAAAGGGTAAAAGAAAGGAATTAGGAAATAATTCCTTTGGATATGTTTGGAAACCCTAATTCCAAACAAATGGGTGCCTTGCATACCAAAAGTTTTCTTAACCTTGATTTCGTTTGACATTATGTGGATATGTGTTAGATTCATGAACATATATGTGCTAGGTATATTAGCTAGTCTCTAGTTATAGGTGGATATGTCAAGGGAATTAGAGTCCCTTGAGAGATGACGTGGACATGTTTAGTTGCAAGCAACATTCTTGGCACAAAAAGGTAAGGTAATTGGTGTATTGTTATGTTTATTTAAGTACTGACAGTTATGTGCTGATGGTAATATGATGCAAGAGATTGCATGGCAAAGAGATTGCCATGAAATTCTTAAGAAGACTCAGGTTGAGCTTTCCTTTGGAAGTACTAGGAACCATGGGGATTGAGTTATGGTATCTATTGCTAGTCTTGTGATTTTGGTCATTTGTGATTTGCTTGCATTTGATTGCATCTTTGTTATGTCTAGTGCAAGGCCTTGCTACTTTGTTCACAATGTCATATTGTTATTGGTTTTCATGGTCTTTTTCTTGTTTGATTTTTTTCTTGCCTTTTATGTCTTGAGAGTCCTGGGAATTGGTTGGGGAAGGAGGAAGTTAATAAATATCGGTGCATGTATAAGGGCAGTTGAAAGCAAGAGTATGATAGCCAACTAGACTGGTTGGGTCCATTGGTGTAAATGGATGATGGAAAGACAATCATGGGAAAGGTAATCAAGAAAAGGTAAGGTGAATGGATTTGTGGCATCATATGCCTTGGCTATGTTGGGAACTGTTGTTCTCGATGTTGCACATGTTGCACGCATAAATGTAGTTCTCTACCCTTTACATTATGATATCTAGTAATTATGTTGTGATCATGATTATGATGATGTCTATATGTGTATACATGTATGTATGTATGTCATGTCTGACCAGGTCATCATGGATCTGATTATTTCATGCTAATGTTTATATGTACATATGTATGTCATTAACTGACTGAATCATTATTATTTTATGTTGATGTCTATATGTATGTATGCATATCATTGTCTGACAGGATCATGATTTTTTATGCTAATGTTTATGTATATGTATGTATGTATCCATGTATCTATGTCACTATCCGACAAGGTCATCAGTGATCGTTCTTTTGGAAGAATGATTTCTTGTGTAGGATAATCACATGAAAAGGTTCTTGGTCTTGCGAGGAATCAATTGGGAAGAGATCCATGAAAAATCTATGAGGTCAGTATCATTTGGTTATGAGTTGATATTATGTAATTATATTATGTCTATGTTATGGACATGCTATACCGAGGGATACGTCAACGAAATGGAAGTGTAGTTTGCGACATGCTGGGACAAGCATGGATAAGATACTAGAAGCAAGGTTGCTTGGTAGAGACAATGTGGTTTTGGATGTGTGGTACTATTGTTTTGCATATGTTGTATATGTTTTACATGTTTCATATGTGATGTTTTGCGCATGCATTGTTGTGTATATATAGTGTGTGTACATGTTGTTTATGCAATGTTATGTACAAGGTGGTACATATAGTGTTGTGTGAATATTGCATATGCAGTGCTAGGTATAGATGGTGTTATGCACATGATGAATATGAGGTGTTGTGTGTGTTAGTGTCAGTGTTGTTAGCCTGTCACCTGGATCAAAAATTCTTTTACTATGTTTTTCCAGGCTTTCAAAATCATTTTTTTTGTTACTAGG
Organism: Pinus taeda; assembly: GCA_000404065.3. Classification (NCBI taxonomy): domain Eukaryota; kingdom Viridiplantae; phylum Streptophyta; class Pinopsida; order Pinales; family Pinaceae; genus Pinus; species Pinus taeda. The sequence goes on along the minus strand of APFE030655873.1, from coordinate 96,808 downwards.
TTTACACAACAAATTTGGTCATTGTATGGTCAGTCTAAAGATGAAGTCATTGTTTGAAAATTCACTCATGCTGGTCGCCTATCACACTTTATGAAGGTGTCACAATAAAAATGGGTTAGTCATCATCATCATTCCATTAGGTCTCAGGTCATCCATTAGGTCGCTAGGGTTTCCAAGGTTCATCATTTCCATGAATAAAACGAGCAGTGAGTAAAACATGACAAAGCAATTTTTGGAGAATTGATCTTGATTTTTCACACACTCCTCATACTCTCATGGTATCAAAGATTCTAGAAAAAGAATCTTCAGCATTCAAGAAAGCAAAGTACATCACAGGTTTGTAATGGTAAAGGTAAATTTTGTGTTCATAAAGTGAAAATTAGTTTCTAAAGGAGGGTGGGTCCCATTTCTTTTTGAAAAAGTGAGGAAATTTTCCTTATATAAACTCAAAATCCCCATAAATCCATTCATATCCTTTTCACTCTTTATCATCAAGCTCTCTCACCCAAAAAAGCAAAAAACTTGTTTTCCTAGGAGAAATTAGAAAAAATTTGCAGGCACTGTGCGTAGAAGCGCTACGTTGTTCTTAGGAGACAGACGCTATGCGTAGAAGCACTGTGCTGCACGCAAGACAAAGTGCCCCAAAATTCATCAAAACTCTCCCAAACATCAATTTTTCACTTGCAAGCTTGGTTTTACTGACCTCTAAGCTAAGGAACAAGTAATTACACCATCATCCTCCATCTTTTGTTTTCCCAATTTCATCTCATATGAATGATTCTTCAAGTTAGAGTTTGTAGCAAAATTTTGCATGGGAAATGTTAGGGTAAAAATGGCCATTATTATTTTTTATTTCCAAAACATGTAAATGATATCTTACACCTGCATACATGTTTAATGAGCCATTTTGACCATTTTACCCACCTCAAAACAAAATTTAAACACTCAAAAAGAAAAACCCTAGCTCATTCCTAGAGGTTTTCAAGCAAGTCTCATCATAAACCCGGTTGTTCCCACCTGCAGGAAAATCATCTTTCCACTATTTCTCCACTCATTTTCATCAACTTCCAAAGTCATCTCACCTTTCCCAAGATCCCTCCCATCATTTTGTCAAAAATCACCTACATATCACTTCATTTCCATTCACACCTCACATCTTATTTTCGCTTCCTGCTGCTAGGGCTTTGTGTCATCATGAAGGCAGAATATTCACTAGAAAGAAAGAGAACATCAATGAGGGAGGATCTTGAGATATGAACCATCAAATTGCAACACAATCAACTCTTATCCTTTCATCAAACAATGCTTTGAGGATGTTCACTGCTTGGAATTTTGCAAAAGGGTGAGCGAGGTAGGATTTCATGAGAAACTAATAGATGGGTAGCAACACAATTGAAAGGAGAAACTACTATCATTGCTGGTATTGAGTTCAGTTTCTCAGTGGCCTCCTTCTCAATAGCAACTGGGTTACCGGACAATGGCGAATATTGGTTCAAAGGAATGAACCTAGATCTTGAAAAATAAAGCCTTTCTTGAAGACGCCATACAAAGATACACATACTCACCTCTTGCCTTTTAGATATTTATTGGAGAAATATGCCCCTTTAATGAAAACTGTCATGAGGTTCTTCACTTGGGAAGGTATATTCTCTAGGTTGTATACCTATCATCTGCCTCTTGATGCATTTTACCTCTCAAAAGCCACTCAACATGTGTAATTATCTATTCAGGAGCATTTCTAAAATGTCCAAAAAGATACAATTAAAGGACAAAGAGCACTCCCCAAGCTTGTTCCATCACAATCTTATCAAAACCATTGTCCTTCACTAGTTGGCAGAGAGAGGTATGGCTTGGGAAACCTTTTTGAAAGTAGCCTTGGAATGGCATGAGAAGAATGCAACATCTCAGTCTCATAATGCACCAAAACAACAAACAGAGGTGGGGTCATCTAGAAAAATAGTGGAGAAGACTCGACTATCCAAACTTGAGGTGACTAAAGTGTATAAGAAGGGGCAAAGGCTTGTGTTTTCTTCTCACAAAGAGAAAGGGGCCAAGCCTTCTTCATCGACAAAGCAAGAATCAACAACAAAGAATAAAGACACAGTTGAGCATGAGTTTGAACTAATTGATCTAGATACTGAGGATTAGACCACCAACATGAGACAAACTATTAGGGATAAGGACTAACAAATCAAGGAGCTAGAAATCAATTTGGAAAGGGTGAATTATGTCATATCATTCCTTGAACAGGAAAATAATCAACTCAAAGCAAAGGATTTGATCTTAGGAAAGGAAAAAGCTAAGTTAATGCAGCAAGTCGGCAAAGGTAAGGAGATCATGACATCAAGCGAGCCTAAAGCATCAGAGGTGAGAGGAAAAAGGAAAAGACCAAGAACAAGAGGCCTCATAAAAGAAGCAAACTCCTAAACACACTCTTTATGAAGTGTTTGAGTTTCACCTTCTCACTCTCACCTGTTGGTTGAGAGAATATTGGAGTTAGTTCCTCCACCAAGGAATTCAACTCTTAAAGGTGGGCAAGTGCTCTAGGAGAGTCTACATGTATCATTTCACTTCAGGAGAAGAGGGTTGAACTTTTTGTGAAGGAGGCTTGCATTGTAATAATATTTTAGCTAATATAGATATAGGTGGCAGCTATTTTCAAGGAACTCTAGCCAGTGAGTTCATGGTGCTTGTACTTCATTCTTTTTGTTTTCTCATGGCCTAAACATATTTATCTACATTATATCTCTTCTTTCTATGTATTTCTTGTGATAAAATACTCAAAATTCTTGTTTTTCAAGCTCCATTATTTGGTTTTCATAGTTATGTGTTTTGTCTTCCTAAGCTAATGAAATCATGTTTATCTATGCTCATTAGTTTCTTCCACACTATATCCTCTATACTACACTGAAAAATACTCAAATCACACCATGGCTTCTAATATCTAGCTCCTTCTTATGTTTTCTCCTGCATTCCCACAACCTAGACCTACTTGTAGCTCCAAACCCTAAGTTCAACAAACCCTAAAAACCAAATTTTCACAAACAAACAAACAAATACACAGACATAGCCTAAAATTCATTTGCTTTAAAGTCATATCATTGATAAGAGACTTAGAGAGATCCCTCTCATGCTTTATAGGGCTAGCTACTGAGCTGAAGTGGTTTGAGGTTACCCTTGTCGATTTCCTTTTCAACCTAGGAGATTGTAAGGACTATCATTTTTGGCACCATTGTCAGGGAATGACTGTAAAATTATTCCTAAGAAATATCTAAGAGATTTCAAAGAACTGGTTCTGTATCTCTCAGTTTCCAGTATTCAAAGTTAGGCTGAATTCATAAATCTCGTCAGTTTAGGGTGTATACATTCTAGCTTCCAAAAGGCATACCAGGTCAAACCTTGATCTGAATCCACCCTTTATTGTTGAGGATCCTGAAAGACTGTCCAGAAAACTTAGACTATCCATCACTAAAAGTGCAGTTCGTAAAATTAAAAGAACAACTTCTCTACCTAAAAATCTGTTTTCCTTTGAGCAAATTCCTTTTGAAGAGCAGATAGAATTATCACTTACAAGGTCCAAGTCTGACTCTTGTATCTCTGATATAACATTAGAACCTTTAAAGGTTGAAATTCACTCTATCTCTTCACAATCTTTGTCTACTAAAACTGATCATGAACTGTGGTTAAATTTTGATAAGCTTCAAAGCCTTATTGACCAAATCTAGATCACTATTGAAAAATCTTTTGTTTAATATCAACTTGAATACCGAGCCACAACTTCATCCTCTGTTTCACCTCCAAGCACATCTGCAACATCTCCAAAAGCTTAAATTTCATCATCTTTTCTACCTTCCCCATTCGTTCCATCTTTGCCTCCACAACCCATTTTAGTAGTTCCATCATTCTCATCGGCATTTTAGTAGTTACTTACACAAACCATTGTAACACCTTCACTGTCTCCAGTAGTCATGGCAAGATTTGCACTTCTTTTATTGCCTGCTCAACTTGCTGCTTTGCCTCATAATTATGGTCAAATACTCCCTTTGTTTGATGGAAGTGAAAAAATTACAACTCAACAACATGTTTACTAGTTAATAGATTTCATTGACTTAGAAGAAATTGATGAGGAGAATCCAAAATGAGGATTATAGCTTAGAGTTTCTCAGGAGATGTTAAGAAATGGTTTCATAGTATGGTTGCTAATTCTATTAACAATGCTCAAAGATTGATTGAATTATTCTTAGCTCGTTGGAAAGAGAAGAAGAATCGATTACAGATATTGGCTAAGTATAATTCGATGAAAAGAAACCCAAATGAAGTAGTTCAAGAATTCACATCAAGATTTAATATAGTGTACAATTATATACCTGATGATATGAAGCCTCCTCCTGGTTTGGCTCTTCTTCATTATCGTGATGCTTTCGATCTGGACATGGCCTACCAGCTCAAAGAAAGAAACCCCTCTACTCTTGAAGAGATGCAGCAGAATGCAATCAGTGTTGAAGCCAATTTGCTCATTAAGAAATCAAAATCAAAGCCAAAGAGGGCGGAGAAGAAATTCGTCTTAAAAGAAGAGTTGACATCATCTTCTAATTCAAAGCTTGACAATCAGATAAAAACTATGGAGAGGATGATGGATAGAATATCCATAACTGATCGACAAGCTAAACCTTTAGTGAGGAATCCTAACTTTCGCCGACAACAACAACAATAGTTCAGAAATTGACAGAAAGAGCAGCGAAACCAAGATCCTCAAGGTCAAGTAAGAGCTCCATTCCAACAAAATTACACTGAAGGTTAGAAAGAAGATGAAGAAGAAATTGTAGAAGAAAATCACTTCTTTCAAGAAGATGAACTGCCTACTTTCCTAACAGAGGAAGATCAGTTTTCTGAAGACTCTCTCATACCAAATGATCAACAATTTGTGTTTGCAAGCGAAGATCTGTGGGCTGTTCAAATTGAAGAGTACCAAAGAGGATATTAGAATGCCCTCAGTCATCTCCAAAAGCAGTACAATTTGAGGAATATAAATGTACCTATCACTCTAACTCATAAAAGACAAAATCTACAAAAGGATGCACCAAGCAAAGAAACCACTTCTGCAGGCCAGAATGAAGACAAGGACATTGTCATACTGAATTGGGATAGAACAAATGAAGCCTCCACTAGCAATGTGAGGAAATATAAAGAATTGCAAACTGAAATTCAAAGGAAGGAACCTCAAGCTAAAGGCCAAACAAAAAAGAAGGACATCGCTTCAAAATAGGTAGAAAAGCAATCTAATCTTTTTAGTTTGGAGAATGAAATTTCTAAATTGAAAATCGCCATTCTCCTCACCGAATTGGTAAGGAATGACAAATATAAATTTCAGATTGCAAAGATGCTTAAGGTTGATCAGATGTCTGATACAATTAATGTGGCTGATGATAAGCCAACACTCCTTTTTGGTCCAGCGTTAGAAGGAGCTCCTGAAGATAGTGAAATTCCTCCTTTTTATCTGAGTCTTAAACTTCATTATTTTATCCTTCATAATGCTATGCTAGATTTTGGCGCCTCCCATAATCTGATGCCTAAATCCATCATGGATAAACTAGGATTGAGCATCACCCGACCTTACCATGATATTTATTCTTTTGATTCTGGAAGAGTGAATGCCTTGGCCTTATTAAAGACTTGGTAGTGTCGTTGGATCAAATCCTGGCTAAAAATGTACTTATGGATGTTGTAGTTGCTGATATTCCTCCTTGGTTTGGCATGTTTCTTTCAAGGTCTTGGGGAGAAAAATTAAAGGGTACCCTGCAACTTGAATTTTCATACGCCACTATCCTTGTTTTTGGACAACTCTGGAAACTTTATAGAGAAAATAAGATGAAATTTATGATCATAAGTAAGGAGAAGGCAGTCAATCATCCTATACATGATGTTCATACTGATCTTGACTCTTTCATTTTGTTTAGTGATATGAATTCTATTGATGATGAAAGTCAGTTAGTGGAATTTTTAGAAGTTCCCAACGTAATGGGTAGCATGCATGAAACTATTACTGCAGAAGGTAAAGAGGTTGGTGAGGAATATAGGTAGCCTAAAAATCCTATTGAGGAGATTCAAAGAATAAGTAGAAAACATAAAGTTTTGAGATAGCTGTTCAAAATCCTAAAAATAAAAAAATTCAGTCTTCAGAAACCCTTTTTCCGAATGAAGAAAATGGTCTTTGGACCATGGAGTTCGATGGTGCATCAGGAAGAGAAGGAGTAGGAATTGGTGTCTGGATACATGGTCCATTACATCAGTCAAATAAAATCCCTCGAAATGTGAGAATGAGCTTTTACAATTTGGCTTTTGAATGTTCAAACAATGAGGCAGAGTATGAGGCATTGATTGCTAGCCTCAAAATTTTGAAAAAGTTGGGAGAAAAAAAGATTTCTATTTATGGCGACTCCGAATTAGTGATCAAGCAAGTCAAAGGGGAATACTAAGCCAAACACCCAAGAATGAGAGCTTATCGCAATGCTGTACTTGATATTCTCAAAACCCTTTTAGAATATACTTTATCTCTTATTCCTAGAACTTAGAATGTCATAGTTGATTCACTCGCCACTATAGCAAGTATGGTGAAGATCCCTATTCATCCTAATCATATGTACTCCATCTATGTTAAACATCACCCAACTGTCCCAGACAATATGACGTTTTGGAAAGCGTTTGGTGATTATAAGGAAATAAACAATTTTCTACAATTGGAGGGAGAATGTCAGAATTCTCACATTGATGATGCATACAACTTTGATGATACAAACATCCATTTAGCTGACACTTGTTGAAAATGGCAACAAGAAATGCTAAAAATAGCAGTTTGGGTACCAGTGCTGGATTGAGCAACAGGGAATGAAAAATGGAAGTGCTAAAAATAACATTCTATTTTTAGCAGTTCAGGATGGATTCCTATTTTTAGTCAGTCCCTGGACTAAAATAGGAAGTAAAATTTGAATTTGATATTAACAACAGTTTGTAAATTAATTAATTAATTCATATTGAGTTAATTAGTTAAGGAAAAACAAAATTGAAGTCTATGTGAGGACATGCAACAGTTTATCTATTAATTGAGGAATTTATCCGTGAGTTAAAGATATAAGGATGATTTTTAATTTGAGTTGTAATTAGTTGGCTCATTTAACTAAGTAAAGTCTCATTAGATTAATTTAACAGTTTGTTAAATTAATGAGAGTTCAGTTAGTTAATGATTTCCTGCATGTAACTACTGTATTTCAGATAACTGAGTATTCACTCATGGATAACTCATTCATGTCAGTTCAGATAGAGACCCAGTAAAGATCAAAGAAGGGACAATGTACTATCAGTTGGATGAATATTTTTCCTATAAAGGAAGCTCATCCATGATGAGGATTTATCTCCTTCAGGATTGCGTAGTTGGATCAGAGGTTAGTGAGTGTGTGAAGAGGCCAATTCACAGAAGTGGTTGCACTAGACCCCAATCAGAATTGCGCAAAGAAATAGGAGGCTTAGAGGGCAGACTAGAGGTTAGATAGAGGCCTTTGACTATCTATGAGTAGCAGAGGTATTGCAGAGAGAGCAGGATAGCTTTTGAGCTGATTCTTTTTGTAATACTGGCTATATTTCCACTTGTATGATAATACAGAGTTGG
>APFE030655873.1:76056-89063 GCA_000404065.3 Pinus taeda | reverse complement strand
CGTAGTTGGATCAGAGGTTAGTGAGTGTGTGAAGAGGCCAATTCACACAAGTGGCTACACTGGACCCCAATCAGAATTACGCAAAGAAATAGGAGGCTTGGAGGGCAGACCAGAGGTTAGATAGAGGCCTTTGACTATCTATGAGCAATAGAGGTATTGCAGAGAGAGCAGGATAGCTTTTGAGCTGATTCTTTTTGTAATACTGGCTATATTTCCACTTGTATGATAATATAGAGATGGGGTTTTAGGCTGGTGCTTTCCCCTAGATATTTCTTCTGTGTTATGTGTGATTGATTTCTTCTTATCAATTATATGTGTTCAATTGATGTTGCTCATATTCGATTAAGCTTCCGCTAAATTGGTTGTAGAAGTAGATCAAGTATTTTGCTTTAGTATATTGCATTATCAGGTAATCTACAGGTGAGAATTTCTACATGGTATCAGAGCTAGCTGATTTGTAGAAAAATTATACAACACTGAAGTATTACAGCTCAAGGAAAACAACATTCCAAGAGGTTTGGTGCCTTTGGAAGAGTTATTTGACAGATATGATATTGCCAAGAAGCCCACCATGGTTCCTACAGAAAAGGGAGTTGAAGATGTAAACATTGGCATGATTGAAAATCTTAAATTGGTCAAGTTATCAAAGTCTTAATCTCCTGAAACAAAGGGTAAGTACATGTCTTTAATGAAGGAATTTGCTGATGCATTTTCTTGGGACTACTCATATCTAAAAGTTTATGAAAAAATTATCATTCAACACACCGTTCCTATTAAGCCCGTTCAGAAGCCATTTCGCTAGAAATTGAGAAGAATTAATCCCAAGTTGCTTCCATCGATTGAAAAAGAGGTAAATAGACTTTATAAGTCTGGAATAATAGTCCCCATTCAGTTTTATGAATGGATGTCAAATCTAGTACCTGTGAGAAAGAAGACCGAGGAAATTCGTCTCTGTATTGATTTTAGAAACCTCAATAACGTGTCCTTGAAAGACAACTATCCCCAACCTAAGATGGATCACATACTACAAAGGGTGGTAAGATCCTCTAGGATGTCACTGTTAGATGGATACTCTGGATACAATCAAATTCTCGTACACAAGGATGATCAACTCAAGACAACCTTCACAACGCCATGGGGTACATTCATGTATGCCAAAATGCCTTTTGGGTTGAAGAATGTAGGAGCTACTTTTCAATTGCTATGGACATAGCATTTGCAAATGAAAAAGATGTATTTCTGGCTATCTATCTAGATGATCTAACAATATTTTCAAAATCAGATGAAGATCACTTGCATCAATTAAGGATTGTTTTTCAGAAATGCAAAAAAACTTGGCATCTCACTTAACCCAAATAGGAGCTTGTTCGCCATGGAAGAAGGTAAGCTACTAGGACACATCATCTCTAAAGATGGCATCTGCATTGATCCTGCCAGAGTAGAGGACATTCATAAACTAGACTTCCCTAGGAACAAGAAAGAGATTCAGTCGTTCAATGGGAAAATTAATTTTTTTGAGGAGATTTATTCCTAATCTAGCTAAGCACTTGAAAGAAATGACAAATATGTTTAAGAAGGACAACAAAGTAAAGTGGTCTTTGGAGGCTAAGAAATCATTTCATGCGGTAAATTTTTCATTTTAGCTTCTATTTTGATTATCCCAGATTATACTTCAGATTTCATCATCTTTTCTTTTGCCTCTGAGCATATGTTAGCAACAATAATGCAGAAAAAAGATCAGAAAAATGAGCAGCCTATAACATTCTTCAGTTGCACTATAAGGGATGCAGCATTGAGATACAATATCATTGAGAAACAGGCATTGTTGTTGGTAAAAGCCCTCAAGGATTTCTGAGTTTATATTCTACATTCACATACCATTTCTTATGTCCCTACTGCAACAGTAAAATAAATTCTTGTGAAAACAGATTCTGAAGGTAGAAGAGGAAAGTGGATTACAACCATGCTGGAGTATGACTTGGAGATAAAACCTACAAAGCTCATCAAAGGACAAGGGTTAGCCAAACTTATGGCGGAATCAAATCTACATGCATTGGATATCAATTTGATTGTTGCACTATCAGAAGAACCAGAAGAAGATGACCCTTTCCTGTAGGTGTCCGACATGTTCAAGTCCTCACCTTGGTACTCCGACTATGTCTTGCAGCACTTGAATCCTCCTCTGGAAGTCCCCAAAGGTAAAGCTAGATCACTGAAACTCAAAGCTTCAAAATATTGTATTTTGGATGGTGTTTTATTTTGGAAATATCCAGAGGTGTGCTATTGAATTGTTTGGTAGAAAATGAAGCTAAAGATATAATGAAGGATTTTCATAAAGGAGGTTGTGGCGGTCATCTTTTTTGGAAAACAACAGCAAACAAGATCTTAAGAGCTGGCTTCTATTAGCCCACCCTCTTTTCCAATGCATACAGAACAATCATGAGCTGCCATGAATGTCAGATTTTTCAAGGAAATAGGAAACTTCTACCATTACCACTACAACCAATTCTGATTTCAGCTCCTTTCCAACAATGGGGTCTTGATTTCATTGGCGAAATCCATCCTTCATATTCAGCACAACATAAATGGATATTAATAGCCACCGACTACTTTACAAAGTGGATTGAAGCTATCCCAACGAGGCAAGCTATTGGTTTTGTCATCATTCAATTCCTAGGCTCTAATATTTTGTCTAGATTTGGTTGCCCACAGAAAATAATAACAAACAACGATGCTGCTTTCAAATAAAAAATAATGGTGGACTTTTGTACCAAATATCATATTGTGCTAGGACATTCTATTGCTTATCATCCGCAAGGGAATGGCCTTGTTGAATCTTCCAATAAATCTTTGGTTAACATCATCAACAAGGTCCTGGAGGTAAACAAAAAGAATTGGCATAAAAACTCATCAATGCCTTGTGGGAAAAAAGGGTCAGCACCAAAAAATCAATAGGTATGTCTCCTTTTCAACTAGTATATGGAGTTGATGCAATATTTCCTTCATCTCTTGTTGTCCCAGTAATGAAAATCCTACAGGAATTGAATAGTGAAACTAATGACATACAAAGGAGAATAAATTAGATGATTCATTTACAATAGAAAAGAGAAGAAGTATTTAAGAACACATCCAAACTTTAGGAAAAGATTAAAAAGATTTATGACTGCAAAACCAAAGAAGACAATTTCAATCTGGGAGAGGTAGTCCTTCGGTGGGATGCTAGAAATGAAGACAAAGGAAAACATGGTAAGTTTGAAAACTTATGGAAGGGACCATACAAAATTTCTTCCTTCATAGGAAATAATTCTTTCTTGTTGGAAGAAATGGATGGAAAAGATTATTCAGGAGGGGTGACCATGGTAGGCTTCTCAAGCACTACTATGTCTAAAAAATCCTGAAAAGTCATCATCATTGTACATACCGATGTGTATTTTACTTCTAGCATTTTAGATAGCTGTCATAAGAGTTTGAAGCTCGAAGTGAAGGCCTTGAGGCTCTTTAAGTTATAACTATTTTCATTCTTTTTATTCAGTTTTCTGTCATGTCAAAAGGTTAGTCAATCTTAAGTCAAAAGTCAGTTTTTATGCATGTTGACTCCATTGCCCATTGAAAAAGGCTACTTGATATACGATGTTCTTGACACCTCCAAGGAGTTGCCATCCCGTGTTGGAGCCAATGTTAGTGTCATTCTTGTTAGCTTGTCACTTGGATCAATAATGCTTTTACAATGTTTTTCCAGGCTTTCAAAATCAAAATTTTCTGTTACTAGGTTTGCACAACAAATCTGGTCATTGTATGGTCAGTCTAAAGATGAAGTCATTGTTTGAAAATTCACTCATGTTGGTTGCATATCACACTTTATGAAGGTGTCACAATAAAAATGGGTCAATCATCATCATCATTCATTAGGTCTCAGGTCACCCACTAGGTCGCTACGGTTTCCAAGGTCCATCATTTCCATGAATAAAACTAGCAGTGAGTAAAACATGACAAAGAAACTTTTGGAGAATTGATCTTGATTTTTCACACACTCCTCATACTCTCATGTTATCAAAGGTTCTAGAAAAAGAAACTTCAACATTCAAGAAAGTAAAGGACATCTCAGGTTTGCAATGGTAAAGGTAAATTCTGTCTTCATAAAGTGAAAATCAATTTCTAAAGGAGGGTGGGTCCCATTTCTTTTTTGAAAAAGTGAGGAAACTTTTCCTTATATAAACTCAAAATCCCCATAACTCCTTCATTCATATCCTTTTCACTCTTTATCATCAAGCTCTCTCGCCCAAAAAATCAAAAAACTTGTTTTCCTAGGAGAAATTAGCAAAACTTTGCAGGCGTTGCGAATAGAAGCACTATGCTGCACTTCGGAGATAGGAACTGCCCATAGAAGCACTACACGTAGGAAGACTGCGTTGTGTGCAGGACAGAGTGCCCTGAAATTCATCAAAACTCTCCCAAAATTCATTTTTTCACTTGCAAGCTGGTTTTATTGTCTTCTAAGCTAAGTACACTATCATCCTCCATCTTTTGTTTTCCCAATTTCATCTCATATCAAAGATTCTTCAAGTTAGGGTTTGTAGCAAAATTTTGCATGGGAAATGTCAGGATAAAAATGGTCATCATTATTTTTTATTTCCAAAACGTGTAAAATGATATCTTACACCTGTATACATGTTTAATGAGCCATTTTGAACATTTTACCCACCTCAAAACAAAGTTTAAACACTTAAAAAGCAAAACCCTAGCTCATTCCTAGAGGTTTTTGAGTAAGTCTCATTATAAACCATGTTGTTCCCACTTGCAAGAAAATCATCTTTCCAATGTTTCTCCACTATTTTTCATCAACTTTCAAAGTCATCTCACCTTTCCTAAGACCCCTCGCATCATTTTGTCAAAAATCACCTACATATCACTTCATTTCCATTCACACCTCACATCTTATTTTCGCTTCTTAGTGCTAGGGCTTTGTGTCATCATGGAGGCAAAATCTTCACCAGAAAGAAAGAGACAACATAAAGGAGGGGGGATCCTCAGATATGAACCATCAGACTACAACACAATCAACTCCTATCCTTTCATCAAACAATGGTTTGAGGATGTCCACTACTTGGAATTTTGCAAAAGGGTGAGCGAGGCAGGATTTCATGAGAAACTAACAGATTGGGTTGAACACAACTGAAAGGAGAAACTGTTGTCATTGCTGGTATTGAGTTCAGTTTCTCAGTGGCCTCCATCTCAATAGCAACTGGGTTACCAGACAATGGTAAATATTGGTTCAAAGGAATGAACCTAGATCTTGAAAACTACAAGCCTTTCTTGAAGACGCCATACAAAGATACACATACTCATCTCTTGCCTTTCAGATATTTATTGGAGAAATATCTCCCTTTAATGAAAATTGTCATGAGGTTCTTCACTTGTGAAGGTGGATTCTCCAAGTTGTATGCCTATCATATCAACCTCCTGATGCATTTCACCTCTCAAAAGCCACTCAACATGTGTAATTATCTATTCAGGAACATTTCCAAAATGTTTGAAAAGATACAATTAAAGGACAAAGAGAACCCCCCAAGATTGTTCCATCATAGTCTCATCAAACCATTGTCCTTCACCAGCTGGCAGAGAGAGGTATGGCTTTGGAAACCTTTTTGAGAGTAGCTTGGGAATTACATGAGAATAATGCAAGATCTCAGTCTCCTAATGCGCCAAAACAATAAACAGAGGTGGGGGCATCTAGGATGATAGTGGAGAAGACTCAACTATCCAAACCTGAGGTGACTAAAGTGTATAAGGAGGGGCAGAGGCTTGCGTTTTCTTCTCACAAAGAGAAAGGGGCCAAGCCTTCTTCATCGACAAAGCAGGAATCAGAAGCAAAGGATAAAGACACAGTTGAGCATGAGTTTGAACTAATTGATCTAGAGACTAAGGATCAAACCACCAACATGAGACAAACTATCAAGGATAAGGACTACCAAATCAAGGAGCTATCAATCAATTTGGAAAGGGCAAAGTATGTCATATCATTCCTTGAACAAGAAAATAGTCAACTCAAAGCAAAGGAGTTGATCCTAGAAAAGGAAAAAGCTAAGTTAATGCAGCAAGTCGGCAAAGGTAAGGAGATCATGACATCAAGAGAGCCTAAAGCATCAGAGGTGAGAGGAAAAAGGAAAAGACCAAGAACAAGAGGCCTCATAAAAGAAGAAAACTCCTAAAAAACTCTTCATGAAGTGTTTGAGTTTCACCTTCTCACTCTCACCTGTTAATTGAGAGAATCTTGGAGTTAGTTCCTCCACCAAGTAATTCAACTCCTGAATGGTGGGAAAAACATCCTAGTGGGTGTTCATTTCAGTTATTATGGCTAAATGAAATTGACAAAGGTAATGGAAAAAGCTTTGGAAAAACATGAGACACTATTTGACATTTTATTTATGAAAATAATGGAAATTAGGAGAAAAGGAAGGTGAAAGGTCACAAGTTGCATGTGAGGAGGAAACTGAAGGTAAATAATGGAAAATGAAGAAAATGGAGGCTTCATTAATAAAAAGGTTTATGAGGATCAATGGGCAGGCTTGGTTAGTGTAAACCTTTTGTTATTTCAGTTTTGGAGCTTTCTCATTATTCTCTCTCTCTGTCACTCTTGGACACTTTGATTTTTCTTGGAGCACTGTTGAAGGAGTGTGGAGTGTGGAATACTTGGATTTTTGGAGCAAGAAGGAAAAGGAAGAGAATGAAAGCACAAGAGGACATCAAAATCAAAAGTTACAGTGGGTTTTCCTTGCAAGTACTGAGTTGCATGTTTGTTTTCCTCACTATTTTTAACATGCATGACACATGCATGTGGTTTCTTGGTTATGATCTATCATTAGCATGGCAGATTTCCTGGATTGACAATGTATTTGCCTAGCCTTTCCATTTCCTAGATAGCCATGGTGTTGTGGGTTCATTTGCTTTGTTTTTTGGTTGTTTCTCATGTTTCCTTTAGTTTGGGATGAGTTACTAGTTCGTGTAAGCCCTGGTTGGACAAATGCTCTGGAAGCCTTGTAACAACTTGGGTTGAGTTACTAGTCCTGGAAGCCTTGGCTGGAAAAATGCTTTGGAAGCCCTTGGTGGGTTGAGTTACTAGTCCTAGAATCCCTGGTTGGACAAACACTCTGGAATTCTAGATAAGTTGTGGGTTGAGTTACTAGTCCTAGAAGCCTTGGTTGGAACACACACTCTAGAGCCCTGGAAGGCTTGGGTAGAGACCAATCGGATGATGGTTTTGTGATGTACGATCGTGAGGTGGAATCACTATTTGATGGGTTGAGGTGGATGGCCTTTGGAATCCCTTGATGGTTTTGGATATATGTGTTCTATGAGATCACACATTTTTAGAATATGACACAAGGGTGAATGGTTGAAGAGAGATTCGACTCAACCATTCTATGGATGGGTGGAATGTGGTAGTCCTAACTTGGGTTTGGATTTTGCATTATCAATATGATGTTATTTCCCCTTGTATTTCTATGAGTATTACACTAGTTTATATGTGGATCATATGGCTCTGATTTCCTTGGTATTTCTGTTGCTATTATGTTGATTATGTATATGCTTTATGACAGTAGCTATGCATGGCTCTCATCATGTTTTTGCTTGTAAATGAATGAACAATGTATCTATGACCTAATGGATGAAATGGAAGCTAATGTGTTGACACATCAATGCTTCATAGCTATTCTCAGATAAGTGTGAGACCCCTATACTTAAATTTGTTGTTTACACCTGTAGATTACATATTTATGATATGTCTGACAAAATGACTGTCATGACTAGTAGGGGTCTGGTTAAGGGCTTGTTCAAGTATTTACGTTTGCATCATTTTTTCCTTGTTATCTCTCTATTCCGAAGGTTTCATTCGATTCTAGGCAGTGACCTGGGCTCTAGGCCTAAAAAAGTGGCTCAAATCCCGAGGATGATGGCATAGTAATGGGCAAAATAGTCCTTGGATGCTGGCATGCCTTGGCATGAGAGCATACAGAACCTCCTAGACGTTGTTAGGTCCATATCATGGGAGAGTCCAGGTGTCAAGTGGTCTAAAACCTCAATGGGACCTAGAGGCTAGTTATCTGAGTGGTTGGGATGGTTCACAAGAGTCCTGTAGCTGATATGGAAGGTCTATATGTTGTGTTTCCATTGATTCCACTTCCTTAAGGTTACTTAGGAGGTTGAATCTAATCATAGTATCCTCTCATTACATGTTTACCTCGGTTGGACGATTACTTGGGTAGATGTGGGAGGAGGGCGTTACAATCGATGACGCGGAAGTAGAATTATAGCCGCAGAATGAAGATGTCGACCTGCTGCTAAGCTCACTGCAGGTCAGTTCAGTCTCCACCACCTCCAACAACATAGTTAGCTCCAATTGAGGAAGGGGAAATTGTTCCTCTTAATTATGATTCGGTAATGGGCTTGTACAATATGTTGTATGATGAAATACAAAAGAAGCTTGTGCAAAACACGAATAATTTTTTTTCCATATGACCTCGCATCCCCTGCATTTATTAGAGAAAGGGTGATAGTGGCAGACACTAGGAAGAATCCAAATTCCATTCCCAAAGCCAACTTGGCCTCCGCAGGTTCAACAAGATCAAACACTCAGTATTTGATGGTCAGGAATAAGCAATTGGCATAGGATTTACAGGCTGCTAGGCAAGAGGCAGAACAACTCCATGCAGTAACACAGAATGTAACTTCTGCATGGATCCACTTGGAGGATATGAGAAAAACGATACTTGTTAAAGTATCAACACTTGGAGAGACCATGTGTAACAAACATGGCGAAAATTTCATGTAATAAATGTTAAAAACAATAACCATGGATGACTGAGGCACTTATTCCAAGCTAAATGTTGGGAAATACATCCTAGGGGGTGTTCATTTGGTTGTTTATGGCTAAGGAAATGGGAAAAGGCAATGGATAAGGCATTAAAAGGCATTTTTGGCACATCTATTTATGAAAATAATGGAAATTAGGAGAAAAAAGAGGTGAAAGGTCATAGGTTGTATGTGAGAAGGAAAATGAAGGAAAATAATGGAAAATGAAGAAAATAGAGGCCTCATTCATTAAAAAGGCTTCAGAGGATCAGGTTGGTAACTTTTATTTATTTATTTTATTTTATTCATTTATTTTTATTATTTTTTGTTTTATTTTATTATTTATTATTATTATTATTTTTTTTAAATTTTTTTTCCAGTTCAGTGTTGGAACTCTCTCATTTTCTCTTTCTCTCTCATACTCTTGGATACTTAGATATTTCTTGGAGCACTCTTGGAGGGTGTGGCATATTGGGATTCTTGGGGCAAGAAGGCAAAGGAAGGGTAGGAAAATGCAAAAAGGCATCAATATCAGCAACTACATCATATTTTTTTGTAGGTACCGAGTTGCATGTATGATCTGTTCACTAGTTTTGGCATGCATGACATATGCATCTGGTTTCTTGGTTGTACTCTATCATTGGCATGGAGGATTGCGTGGATCGACAATGGATTGCCTAGCCTTGCCATTTCCCAGATAACCATGGTGATTGTGAGTTTACTTTCATTGTTTTGTTTTGGTTGGTTCTCATTTTTCCTTAGCTTGGGTTGAGTTATTAGTCTTGGAAACCTTGGTTGAACATATGGTCCGAAAGCCCTATAGCATCTTAGGTTGAGTTACTAGTCTTGGAAGCCTTGGTTGGAAAAATGCCCTGGAAGCCCTGTATAAGCTGTGGTTTGAGTTACTAGTTTTGGCAACCTTGGTTGGACAAATGCTCTGGAAGCCCTGAAAGGCTTGGATGGGGACCAATCTGATGATGGTTTTGGTGTTGTTTGACCATGAGGTGGAATCACTGTCTGATGGGTTGAGGTGGATGGCCTCTGGAAGCCTTGGATGAGTTTTGATTGATGTGTTCTATGAGATCCCAAATTCATGCTTGGAATATGGCACATGGTTGAATGAATGAAGAGATATTTGGCTCAGCTGTTTTATGGTTGGGTGGAACGTGATAGTCCCATCTTTAGTTGGTTCATTGCATTCATTAATGAGAAATCCATTCCCTTAATTTTCATGTGTAAAGGTACTAATATATTTATGGATTTGACGGTTGATATGTTTATTATATTTATGTTCCTATTATGCTAGTTATATGCATATTTTATGACAATAGTTATGTATGGATATCAGTATGTTTTTACTTCCATGTGAATGGATAATGTGTCTATGACTTAATAGATGATAATATAGAAAATGACACAAGGAAACAATGGTTCATAGTGATTCTTAGATAAGTATGAGATCCCTACACTTAAATTTGTTATTTACACTTGTATATTACATGTCGATGATTTGTTTGATGAAATGCTTGTCATGGCTAGTAGGGATCCAGTCAAGGTATTAAACAAGTAATTGCTTTAGTGCTGTCATTTCCATGTTAATTTACTGATATGAAGAGATGGTTCAGTTCTGGGTAATGATATGGGCTTTGGACCTGAAAATGTGGCTCAAATCGTGGAGTCGTTGACACCACACTGACAATTTTGGTCCATAGTCGCTGGCAAGCAGGCATGTGAGAGTGACTTTAGATTGCTGGTCACTCCCTTGCCCATAGAATGAGAGAGATTATGGCCCAAGGGACCTAAAACAAGAGTGGGACACATGGACAAACTGTCTGAGTGGCTAACTTGTCCTCTGAGGGTTTTTTTGATGATGTTGGATGTCTGTATGGTGTGTTTTCATCGTTTACACTTCCTTAAGTTGAATTAGGAGGTCAAATCGTATCATAGGGGCCTCTCGTCGCATTTTTACCCCGATTGGCTAGTTGCTTGGGTAGATGTGAAAGGAGGGTGTTAAAGAGTGGTATCAAAGCATGATTGAGCCCTCAGACTGGATGGGCTATGTGTTGGTCATGCATGCATGTCAATTTCATGTGTGCCTCTTACACTTATATACTTATTACAATTGCTTGATGTTAGATTAGGGTTGTAGTATGGTTATCATGGAGAATTTGTTATGGGTTTCATGAAGTATATTTAAAATGTGTATGTGATTGACTATGTATGGATCTTATGTTGATTACATGTTGATTTCATGATACCTACTTATATCCTTGTATGTTAGGTTAAATTTTTGAATATTTTGATTACATGCATTAGTCTTGTATGTTGATTACAAGAACTGATCAATTATGTTCGACTACATGTGGTTTTTTATATTTGTACTTGGTTTGGAATTTCTTATGGCACTGTTGGTTGCATGTGCAATATGTACAATGGAACAATGGTTTTTGTCATGCATGAGGTCATATAACGTATTGTTGATATATGACCTTGCATTGATGACTGGATCCTAGTTAGAGTAATGTTTATGAGTTGATACATTTACTCACATATGTCTATATGCTGTTATGATTATGTCATACATGTATCATGCTGATTTGATAATCTTGCGGAAAGTTATCCTCCTTGAGATATACTAAGGTACGTTGGTTTATTGTGATTTGGTTTATCTAACATATTATGCCCTGTAGGAAGAAATATAAAATGGCTAGCAAGATGGTTGACTATAGAGTCTCTCCCTACAAATTCGAAGAGCAGTATGGTGTTGGGAACCATTTTGACTTGATAGTTACATTGAGAAGTTTAAAGGAGGAGATAAGGACTTGTAAAGAAGATAATGACAAATCATACAATGATAGGAAAAGTTAGCAGAGGTGAATGCAGTAATACTCCAGAGCATAGTTCACCCCTCATATTGGATGGGATACTACAGATCATTCATGAGAAGGAAGATAAAAATAATGGGGCGTACGGTAGTAGATCACATGGTGGTCATCGATCAGATAGAGATGATACAATTAGATATGGAAGATTGTTGGACACTCTGGAGAGGAAGAGGGATAGAAACAGGTATGATTCTAGTTCTGATTTAGATAGGCACTATGAACATCATTGGTATCATCCTTATAGGAGGAATGATAGGGGATACTTTCTATGTGAATTTAAGAAGGCAAAGCCACCCACTTTTGATGGAGAGATAAAGATATCGCCAGATACAAAGGCATGGTTTCTTGGCATGAGGAATACTCAGAGAACATGAATGTCAGGCCAGGTAGTAACTCCATGAATTCAATTCATTTTATTCCTTCAGGTTGGTCTTTATTATATACATGAGGGATATTTTTCATTTCATCTCCCGATGACTGTTCATATTTCTTATTATTTATTTACATCAATTGTATTTATTCACCCAATCCTGATGATTAGGTGTCAACATTCCCCCCCTTAATCTGAAGGGATGTTGGTGAGTGTAAGCATCATTCTGAATCGTCCAAGCTTTTCTCTTCCAAGCGCTTTGGTGAAGATGTATGCAATTTTCTCATTAGTGGAACAATGACGGAGATGGATTGTCTTGGCCTCAACATGATGTCAAATCAGATGATATTTAGTATTGATGTAATTCATTCGATCATGGAAATTTTGGTTCTTGGCCAACTTTATTGCAGAGGTATTGTCAATCATGAGTGGAGTTGATTGTACTTGTTCAGATTATCCAATCAACCTGAAGTCGTCCACCTGCGTATACTTGATTCCAAAGTCTCGAGTTCCCTTCAAGTACATTAGAACTCTTTTTGCAGTAGACCAATGTCCTTCACAAGGCTTTTGCATAAACCTAGAGAGGATTCCAACAACAAACAAAATGTTTGGTCTGGTAGTAGTTAGGTACTTGAGACTTCCTACAAGCTGTCTATACTTTGTTGCATCCTCAAATTCTTTTCCTTCAATAGATGTGAGCTTTAAGCTTTGTTCCATTGGAGTATTAAGAGGATTGAATTCTATGATGCCAAACTTGTTCAATAGATCTCCAATGTATTTCTTTTGAGAAAGAAATATGGACTTTGGATGTAACTTGAGTTACTTCAATACCAAGATAGTAATGAACATAGCCCAAATCAGTCATTTCAAAACTTTTCCCCAATTCCTTCTTTATGGATGCA
>APFE030655873.1:33292-72030 GCA_000404065.3 Pinus taeda | reverse complement strand
GACCCCCTAGCTCTCAAAGCATCGGAGTGGAATTACGCTCTAACGAAGAAGTGGTGTCTCGCCGAGGGAGAAATGCTCCACTAGACAACGCATTCAACTGAGGTATACATAGTGCTTAACATTTGCTAATATATAAATAAGTAATTACTCTAAAAAACAACTGTACAAGAATTAACATGCTTATGTTTTTATCCAAACACAAAAATGTTATCTAACAACTCCCTTTGACTGCATTCAACATTTTCAACGCCAATTCTATGCAATACCGAGCGTATGGTGGTCCTTCACGCAACAACATTCCAATACCGGTGATCCTTCACGTAGGTATGGTGGTCCTTCACTAGCACCATTCACGCACCATTCACGCAGCAGACTCAGGGGCACATTCTATACCATACACAGTCCTTAGCGGCAACACTTCTCACAACATTCCAGTCGCATGGGAAGCCATTTCTACCTTCAAAATCAAATTTAAATTGCACAAGGGGTCTCTCATAAGACAACGCTTGACTCCCACACGGATTGTTCCTCCGCCCATCCAGCTTTACAACCTTATCAAGCCCCTACTCGACATCATCAATGGTTGGAGCAAAAGACTCTAAGAGAGAAGGGAGTTTAAGCATCGGTCGGACAAGCACATAGGCAATCTTGAAAGGGCTTACTTGTTTCTCCTCCAGGCCAGGCCAATGAGAGGAGCAAGTAACGGGTAAAGAAAAAGTTACGACAGAGGGCTATTATGAGCATTTAGAAAAAATGTGCCAACAAACACAAAAAGGACAATTATGCAGAGCCCACGGAGCGTAGAGGGAACATACAAGGAGTTACAACTAATTTTAGGAACTTGGGACCTGTGCTCTGATACCATGTCAGGCTAGGTAGTAACTCCATGAATTCAATTCATATTATTCCTTTAGGTTGGTCTTTATTATATACATGAGGGAAACTGTTCACTTCATCTCTCGATGACTGTTCATATTTATTATTATTTATTTACATCAATTGTATTTATTCACCCAATCTTGAGATTAGGTGTCAACAGTGAAAGCTAGAGTAGCTACCTTCAGTCTCAAAGGTAAAGAAAACATTTGTTGCAAAGATGTGCAGAATGTTAGGTGTATTCATGAGGAAGATTTGTCTTAGAGTGAGTTTGAGCAGCTATTTAAGAAGAAGTACTTGTCAGAAAGGTACTTTGATGACAGGGAAAAATAATTTTATGAACTAAAGATGGGTTCCATGATAGATGATGAGTACACTAGCAGATTCTTGGAGTTGCTGAGGTATGTGCCTTATCTTACTGAGGAAACAGCTAAGATTCAAAGGTTCATTAGTGGATTACATGTTGCATTCAAGGATAGGATCGAGTTTGATGAGCCTAGATCATTGGAGGAGGCCATTCGAAATCTAAGGCATTGCTATGAACAATAGAAGCACAAAAATGAGACTAAGTTAGACTAGAGAGGTGATGTAAATAACAAAGGTAAATGGGGTAAAAAGAAAATAAGGACACATAGTACAAATAACAAGGAGAATGTTGCACCACCTAAGAAGTTCAATGCATTAGATAGAGGAGAGGGACATCGACCTCAGGAGCAGAGTATGGAGCCTGTGCATTGTTGGATTTGTCGCAAATACCACCTTAGGAGAGATTGTCCACAGAATCATGGTGGTAGACCCTAGATATACATCGTACAATATGCACAAACTGTTGGAGATGTTGGCCAGAGTATTCCTCATATCTATGCAGTCGTGGACAACAGGCATGCAGAACATTAGGAATCTATCATTGAGATGGACGGTAAACTTTGTGATCAAGTTATTTCTATTTTGATTGACCCTGGATCTAATTATAGCTATGTTAGTCCCAACTTGGTGGATAAGTGTGGTTTGAGTAAGAAATTGCATGTGGAGTCTTGGTTAGTGCAATTGGCTGCAGGTACGAAGAACCGAGTTCATCATTGGGTGAGAGCTTGTGAATTTGACTTAAATGGTATGCCTATAGCAACACATTTCAATGTATTACCGTTGGGTTCATACATTATGTTATTGGGCATGGATTGGTTGTATCTACACAAAACCAAGGTTGAATGCTATGACAAAGATATTGAGTGTATTGATGACAATGGAGAACCAAGAGTC
This sequence comes from Pinus taeda, assembly GCA_000404065.3. Classification (NCBI taxonomy): domain Eukaryota; kingdom Viridiplantae; phylum Streptophyta; class Pinopsida; order Pinales; family Pinaceae; genus Pinus; species Pinus taeda. Next base: position 69,894 of record APFE030655873.1, on the reverse strand, counting down.
TTGCAAGGTAAGAAGAGAGCCACATCAGTTAGGATGGTGACAACTATGCAAACAAAGCGTAGCCACAAGAAAGGGTGAAAGCTATTTGTAGTACATATTTCTAGTGGTAAGGTAAAGGAGTTTGAGGATGTAGATGTATTGAATAAGTACATTGTTTTACAGCAGTTCAGGGACGTATTTTCTGAGGACATTACAGAGTTTCCACCTCACAGGGAGGTAGATTTTTCTATTGAGCTAGTGCCTGGGGTAGATCCAACATCGAAAACACCTTATAAGATGAGCACACCTGAGTTAGTTGACTTAAAGTTGTAGCTGAAGGAAATGTTGGACAAGGGGTATATTACGCCAAGTGTATCAACTTGGGGTGCACCGGTCTTGTTTGTGAGGAAGAAAGATGGTACCCTCAGATTATGCATTGATTACAGGAAGTTAAACAAATTGACTATCAAGAACACATATCCTTTTTCGAGGATTAATGACTTGTTCAATCAATTGAAGGGAGCAGTACTATTCTCAAAGATTGACTTGAGATCTGGATACCATCAGGTGCACATCAAAGAGGAGGATATATACAAGACTGCGTTCAGGACTAGGTATAGACATTATGAGTTTGTTGTTGTTGCATTTGGATTAACTAATCCTCCAACTACATTCATCTGTTTCATGAATAGTGCGTTGCGTCAATATTTGGATAAGTTTGTTATTGTGTTCATTGATAATATACTGGTATATTCTAAAAATGAGGAAGGGCATGCCGAGCACTTAGCAACAATGTTGAGTTTGTTGAGGGAGCATCAGTTGTATGCTAAGCTCAACAAGTGCAGCTTATTTTAGACGAAGGTACACTACTTGGGACATGTTGTCTCCAAGGAGGGAATTACAGTAGATCTAGAGAAGATAAGGGCCATCATGGAGTGGGTATCTCCTAAGAGTGTGGAAGAGGTGAGAACTTTCATGGGTATGGCAGGATACTATAGGAGGTTCATGAAGAAATTATCGCATATTACTTATCCCATTACATCATTGTAGAGGAAAGGTAAGAAGTTCAAATGGATTGCTGACACATGCACTAGTACTACAAATTGCAGATCCATATAAGAAATTTGTGGCATGCACAGATGCTTGCAAGAGAGGGCTTGGTGGAGTTCTTATGCCAGATAGATAGGTGGCATGTTACGAGTCTCAGAAACTAAATGACCACAAGTTGAACTACCTGATGCATGATCTTGAGTTAGAAGCGATTATACATGCACTGAAGATGTGGACGCACTATCTTCTTGGAAAACAGTTTGTGCTTATGAGTGATCACATTGGGTTGAGGTATTTGTTTAGCCAACCGAATCTGAATGCTAGGCAGGCTAGGCAGTTGGCTACGATAAACGAGTTTGACTTCAAGATTAGGTACATTAAAGATAAGGATAACAGGGTGCTAGATGCACTTAGTAGACAGATACAAATACATCACTTGGCAACTATGAGCTCTTATGGAACAGATTTACAGGATAGGATCTTGCAGGCAGGACAATAAGATGTCAGGCATATGGAGATTGTACGCAGGTTTCAGCAGGGTGATAGTACATGTACAGGTACAAGTATAGGTGCAAGTGCAGTTGCACAAGACATGTAATATTTTCTTACAATAGAGGTATTTGTCAGGTTTCGAGACATGATTTGTGCTAGATAACAGTGAGCTCAAGAAGGTGATCTTGAGGGATTTTCATGTGAAACCTTATTTAGGTCACCCGGGTTATCAGAAGACACTGACAACAGTGAAGAGGTATTACTATTCGCCAAATCTGAAGAGGGATGTAGAAGAGTTTGTGGTGAGATGTTTCAATTGTCAGCAAGTGCAGGCAAAGTGCAAACATCTAGGTGGACTGCTACAATCGATCACGATTCCAGAGTGGAAATGGGAGGTCATTTCCATTGATTTCATAATAGGGTTTCTGAAGACAGTGAAGAAACATGATTCCATCATGGTCATTGTGGACATGTTGAAAAAGGTTTCACATTTTATTCTAGTGAAGTCTACATTCTTAGCTAGTGATGTAGCATAGGTATTCATCAGAAATGTGGTTAGATTACACGATGTTCGAAAGGAGATTGTGTGAGATAGGTGTTGGCTTAGTGGGTCCTGACCTAGGTTCAGAGTTAGTTGTGCCAACCAAAAAAACCCTACACTATTGGCCCTTTAGGCAACAACCTGTGTAGCGCAGGTTGCAGTCTCACCCGAAGCAGTATGGGGGGATGCAAGAACCAAGTTTCTACATCTGAAGACTAGTGTGATGTCTTCCAGCACCTCAGATATGCCTCTGTATAGATCGATATACTCTTAGGTATCATCACTGCAAGTCTATCAAATAGCCTTCAGACCTTCGCGAAGTTCTACGATCAGTCCTTATAGACCTTTAACTGTCAATTTGTCTACTTATGCGTATCAGAGAATAGTCCTAAATTAGGGTTTGCGTAGATTAACTTAAGTTATTTATAAACATTAGAGAATTCATTAGAGTCTTCATGAAAGTACTTAAACAGGCAGTGCATACATCATTAACACTTATTCAAGAGAATCACCTAACATCCAATCAATATTCCATAAAACACATCATTCATCGATAGTATATAGCATTAACAAAAATAAACAAAATACACAAGAATTATTCAGAAACTATCTTTTTCGATCTTCAATTCAAGGTTACAACCTCAAAACTTCCTTGTGCACATAACTGTAGGGGTCTACGCACTCAGCTGTGGACTCTACCTAGGCCTCTGTGCACTCAGCTGCAAAGCCTTTCTTCTCCTATCTGACCCACTCCTCCTTGCTATCACTTCTCTTCTCCCTATCCATCAATTATGCCTTAGACTCTCTAAGAAACACCTATTTATAGCCTTTTTCATACAATGCCATGGTTCGCAGACCATGGGTGAATCTCAAAATAGAATCAAACTTTACATAAAACAAGGGGCTAAATCCCTTTGACTCCTATTCATCTACGTGCTCTCCATCCACAAATCATAGAGAATTTACATTATTTACAACAACAATACAAAAAATTCGGTTATCTTAACCCCAAAACTAACCCAGGGGATACCATCCCAACAGGCCCCCAAAACAAAGATCATGACTCGCCCTCAAGTCACTCTGTTGGCACTGCGATCTTACTACGGATATCCCCCAGCTCCACCTGGACCACTACAACTTTGACAATGATTTGTGTTGCTGCCTGCTTGACTTCCTCAACCAATTTTTTCGTGGCTAGTCCTTCTGTGACCAGCGTCATCATTTGTTGTTTCTGTTGCAATCCTTTAATATTATCATGAATTTCCTCCTTTTTCTTGAAAGGCTACGTCTTTTCAGCGAACATTTTCTCATTGTTGATTTTCTACTCATTAATGAGATTGAAAGCGTGTTGCTCCATGGTTCTCAATTCATCTGCCACACCCATATGCAGCGTGTGGAGGGTCTCGTTGGAGAGCGCTGCTATATTCAGTCCAATGTTCTTGATTGTGTTAAGCATGATACGATTGTCGACAGACTCTACGTGAATGGACCCATTTGGAAATGCTATAGTTCTGAGATCTAAGGTCCTTACTAGCTCTGTTGCTTGGCTTGTTTAGGTTGTCAGGTTCACTTGCTCCACGCTCACTTGTCCAGTGCCCACCTGTATTTTTCTTGCTTGGATCTGTAGCTTACGCAAGCCTTTTGGATGCTCCCCAACATCTGCATGTATTGCTGCTCAAACCACTGCAATAGTTCGGTCGTGGTATCACTCATTTTATTGCCAATATCATCAAGATCGCCTTCTGTTAACACCATGGAATCAAATTGTGACTTATCTAATTTCTTGTTTTTCTACATTCCACCCTATTTCTCCTTGCCACGTCATTTCAAAATAAATAGGGTGCTCAGCCCCTCATCGCCTCCACCACCTTGTCCTGAAAGTTCTTCTTCCTATGTCTATGGTGAAGGTGACTTGTCACCTTTTTGTGACTCGCATTGTTCCTGTTCCTCCTACTCCTTGGCAATGCGTTATTTCTCCACACGAGCCCTTTTTGTTCTGCTAAGGTACGCGCAACCTACTTAGCAACCTCCTTTATTTTTTGCACGATAGAACTTTCTGCACCTGTACTTGGTCCAACAGCTAAGTCTGACGGGGCGCACCATTCTGCAGGCCATTTCGAGACAACCTCCTGGACATTCGTTTATGACACTAAATAGGGAAACTGGTTCCATTTCTGCTCTGGATCTTTCCGTGCTTGGATATATACTCTGTGGAAGTCAAACTTGAATACCACATAGGCTGAAAACTGCGTGAACAAGGTTGGGGACAACCTAGGACGCTGATTGATGGCCATGCTGAGAGACATTTCCATAAGAACCCAAAATATCTTTGTCTCTGTAATCCATGTGACATCCTTTGTAGACCATAAGAACGCAAATTGTGCTGCCTCCAGAAATCCTTCCTCGAGTAGAGAAAATTGGCTATCCTCTGGCAATTCCCAGGCGACGAGCACAATTGAGAGCAACAACCAAGCGTAATGAAATGACTTGGTTTCATCCTAGGCCTCTAGGCAATTCGTTAGGAACTCCTAAGAGAGGTATCTTACCCAATTAAATTATACAACTTTCGTGCACTGTGAAACCATGCAAAATACTAGTGTCGAAACTTCATTCACACGACATTTGCACATCACCTTGCCTACTAAAATATGGGCAGCCAATTGAACTACCCTGTCTGTTATAGAAATAATTGAATACCCTTGCGACTTCTTAAGGAGGTCGTAATCCCTCTTCATCCTTTCTATGAGGTATTTTTCCTTAGTCTTTCCACCAAACTCCTTAACTGGGTTCATGCCTTTATAAAGCAGGTGCGTGATTTTGTGAATGAGCCTGTCTGTAATGGGGATAGGCCCCCCCATCCATAAACAATCATCGTGCACTAATGTGAGAAGCTAGCACACACATATCCTGTTGACCGGGGTGTGGTGGTAATGTGGCACCACTAGCAAATTCAGCAACCCTGAGTGATCAACACCACAGATCCATTCCTCTATTTCCAATGCTATAACACCCGATTATGCATAATAGACCCTCCTCATATATTTTTCCTTCGCAAAGTGTGGGAACATAGCGTGGTCTGCGAGGTCCTAATCCTCCATTTTCAACAACGGGACCCTTGCGAGCCGCAGTCCTTCAAAGGGGACCTGCTCAGGTAGCGGGGGTGTGGATATTGTGAATTCCTTGGCATCCAGGTCCTTTGTGACCTTTTCTTTTCCCTTCTTCAGAGGGATATACTTGGGTAGCCTTGTTATGGGTTTCATTCCTTCAACATAAATATCTTTTGTTTCTTGGGCTTCTTCCACCTCCAGGTCCACTACTTTCTCTGACTGCTTATCTTTCTTCCGCTTCTATGTTTCGGTATGCTTCCTTGGGGATGCACGCACTAGTACTAGATTTTTTTGTTGTTTTTAACCCCGTACAGAAATTACTTGCATAAGAATTTTGAAAAAACACAGAAAATAAACAATGCGAGAGCATAACACATAAAACACATATACACAGATATTTTCCCCTGGATCCCAAAACCAGGACTACTAGATTTATTTTTCATTATATTCCTTTCAATGTTACAATACATATTTATACATGCCGAAGCATCCAATACCATGGACCGAAAAACCATCATGTCCAAAACCATGCGCGAAAATCATGCAGAAAACCATAGGTGGGTCCGCCCAACCTAACATAGGGTCCAAAAACAAAATTTTCATAAAGTGGGATTACGGGTGCCCCTCAAACCCCCTGTGACCTCCCCCCCAACCCCTGGTTAACTACATGGGCTAGTCATGGAAAGAATATAACACAACCCAACATTTTCTTCGTGTCCTTCATGGATTGCTTTGAGTTGGTTGGTTGGGTTTCTCTGGTAGGGGTAGGCTTCAGCCTTGGTGACCTCTTCGCTGTAGGCTCATAAAGTGGGGTTACGGGTTCCCCTCAAGCCCCCTGTGACCTCCCCCCCCTCTAACCCCCGGCTAACTACATGGGCTAGTATTGGAAAGAATATAACACAACCCAACATTTTCTTCTTGCCCTTCATGGATTGCTTTGAGTTGGCTGGTTGGGTTTCTCTGGTAGGGGTAGGCTTCAGCTTTGACGACCTCTTCATCATAGGCATAGGAGCCAGAGCTTCCATACTTACAACATCCGTGGCAACGATCTTAGAGGCAACATTTCCAGTACTAATGGTTTCAGTAGGACTTGGTGCAAACATTTTGTCAAGAATAAGCTTCCGGTTTATCTCAGGCAACTCAAATACTAAGGGTCTCACAACTAAATCTTCCCAAAGTGCTCGGCTCATAGGCAACAAACAATGAAATTCACTAACAACTCTCAGAGCACAAAATGTTCTCTATTGGACTGGCACACATAATTTATAGGTGGGTTTGAATTCAAATCCAACCATTCACCCCAAATTCTGACAATAAATGTTGTTTTGGCAGCAGATCTTCAAATAATTTTACCTTAAATGCTGCCACCCTGCTCCACTTAACTGTTTTCTAGCCATTAAGTCATTAACAATAACTCCAATGGTCACTTTCCTACTGTGTTACACAGTACCTTCCTCCATGGTGCAGTTTCCTGAGTGCTACTTTATGGGGTGCATCGTCATCAGTCTTCACGCAACCTTCTCGCTGCGTTGTCCTCCAAACTAGGCAATGTAGTTTATAGTCCCGCTCTCCCTTGCAACTGCCTGGAGCACTAAGACTATCCCACTGTCATATAGTCATTGTGTAGGATCCCTTGTATAAAACTTCAATCTTCTCCCATTCACTCTTCCCGGGAAGGGTTCCCCATTCAGCTTCACGAGTTGAATTGCGCCTCCATCTGTAATTTCTTTGACAATATGGGGCCCTAACTAATGCAAATGGAATTTACCTAGAAATTTAGTGAATTTACTATCATATAACAGGACAAGATAATTTACCTTGAATGTGCAAAGCTTGATATGGTGATAATGCCACGCTTTTTCATGTTCCTTCTATACTTGTTGATGAAATCCTGCCAAAAATAGATCCTCCTCGAGCTCCATCAACTGCACGAGCTGCTCCTCCAAGGCCTCGCGATCCACCATATCCATTAGGGATATTATGTACAAACTAGGCACAATGTAGTCCATTAACATTACAACTTCGACTCCATATACTAATATGAATGACATTTTCCATGTCATCTTCTTACAACTATAAGCCCATAGTATTGTAGATACGCGCACATCCTAGTCATTTCGCTGTGCGTTGCATATCTTTGTCAATGCCCATAGTATTGTAGATACGCCCACATCCCAGTCATTTCGCTGCGCTTTGCATATCTTTGTCAGTGCATTCTCCAAGATTTTATTAAAGGCTTCAACAATTCCATTCTCCTACGGGTGATACAGTGTACTCTTCTGGTGGCAGAACAAGAACTCTTCAGTTAACACACCGATCATTTCGTTCAGAAGGTGCGTACTTGTGTCACTCATAAACACTTTCAGGCATCCAAATCTAGTTAAGACATACTTAAGTAAAAAATTTGCTGCCGTAGCCCCTATACAATCTTTAATTGGCTATGCCTCTACCCATCTGGTGAGATATTCCATCACTGTGATAATATAGCATGTGCCTATTTTCTTTCCCAGGGGCTGAATTGTCCCAACAAAATTAATCGCCCATTTCTCAAATGGCTGCAAATATACCTAGGGATATAATGAAAACTCATCCCTTCACGATGGTCTGCTAGTTCTTTGACATACATCACATGCCTTACAATATGCCTTGGAATTATTGTGCAAGGTAGGTGACCATAAACCTACACGCAATATCTTCTGCATAGTTTCCTTGCCTGCGTAATGACCTCCCATAGCTCCTGCATGAGCTTCAGCAAGAATGTTACCCTGCTCAAAGTCTAGCACATATCTTTGCAAGATCTCATTAGCCCCCATTTTATCCAAATGTCCCACAATGACTGAAAAATCGGTTGCACGTACTACTAATTCCTTCTTTCGCTGACTTGTATATCCTTCTGGTGGCATCCCCGTAGTCAAGAAGTGAATAATATAGGAAAAATGATCATCTACTACACGCACCGCAAAGAGATACACATTTGTCAATCCTTCCTCCAGATTATTAGGCTTCTCTCCTGTTTCGATCCATGACAGATGGTCAGGTCCTGCATTTAACCTTCTTGGTTTCACAATGACTTCAAAGTCATACTCCTGAAATAATAGCAACCATATGCAGATCTTCCCCCAAACACAGTCTTATTGACCAAGTATTTCAAGGAAGAATGATCTATATACATCTTGAAATGCCCTCCTAACAGATAATGCCTAAATCTTTGTAGCGTATACACCATGGCCAATGCTTTACGTCGGCCTTCAACAAATTCCTACTCATAAAGGCTATAATATGGTCCATTTCTCCTTCATTGGCCTGCGTTAGCACTACACCCAACACAATGCAAGAGGCATCCACATGTACTTGAAACTCATTTTTTCAATCAAGGAATACCAAGATCGACGCGAGAACCATATTTTCCTTCAACACATCTAAGCTGCTGTGACATTCTTCGTCCCAACAGAATGTTGCATCCTTCTTCAGCAATTTCTCCATGGACGCAGTAATTTGAGCATAAGCTTTGATAAATTTTCTATAACATCCTATATGTCCCAACGTTGTGCGCATCTGCTTGATGCTCCTGTGGGGCACCAAATTCATTATTACCACAATCTTTGCAGGGTCCACCATCAATCCTTGCTTGTACACCACGTGACCCAACAAGATTCCAAAAGGAACATAGAATATGAATTTCTTGAAATTCAGCGTGATCTGATATCTGCAACATGTATCCAACATTAGGCATAGACTTGATACATGGCGCTTTACTAATTAAAACACAGTCCAGTCATCAAAGTAGACTTCCAGGAACTTATGAATGAATTCCTTGAACGCTATTATGACTAGGTGGGAAAATATCACAGGCACATTCTTAAGACCAAACGACATCACAATGTATTGGAAACAACCGTACTCTGCCACAAAGGTTGTTTTGCTCCTATCTTTTGGCGTGATCTTGATCTGATGATACCCAGTAAATTCGTCGATAAAGGAATAATCTTCCTGGCCTCCAACATTATCTAACACTTCATCTGTAAATGGCGTTGGAAATGGGTCGTGAACACACGTATCATTAATATTCCGTAGAGCTACCCAAATCCTTATTTCACCTTTTTATTTCTTCTCTTGAACCACCATCGGGCTCACCCAATCATATTCTTCAATTGGTTCTATGATGCCTACCTCCAACATCTTATCCAACCCTTGATGAACCTTTTCATTGTATTTAAGATTAAGGTGATATGACCTCTATTTAATAGGCTTCATGTCCAGCTTCAGAGTGATATTCATAACACCCAGATCGCCAACTATGCCCTTCAAATCCGAATAATTAGTAGGGAAGAGATCTTGGTATTCATGGAGTAACTCAAAAAATTTATCTACGGTAACGTTGTCCCAATAATATCCAATCTTCACGAACTTCAGTTCTGCGTCAGTGCTAATGTTTACTTGCTTTGTCTTCAACAACACGGAGATGTCCAGGTTTTCTATTTGCAGGCCTTCGACTTCACGATGCCCTTCTGCCTCTAGAATATTAATGTTTCGCGGGTCTTCATCCTTCTCTTCAACGGTCACATTATAGAATTCCAACGAATGGCACAACTGGGTGCTCCAATTTGGTTCGATCCACTCCATAGGTTCTTGTGGCGTTCTGAAGATAACCGCCTTAATATCTTGTAGCACTTCATCGGTTCTTGTGAAGCTGTCTTCAAAGATGAAGGTCAATAACAACCCTTCCCTCAATATCTCCCATTCTGCGGTGCCATGGCGGAGCTCCGTTTCCAGGCACCAATTCATGGGAATTGTATCCAAAGTATGGAAAAATATGTGTACCCATTCTGGCTGCGGTTCTGTCCCCCATGCATTTATCCATTTCGCTAGGTGATCGTGCGGATCATCCCTTCCATTATATTTCTCAGTATTTCTAGTGATAACATGCCCAAACCATAAATTCATCATTCTTCTGTAATCTCACCATCTAGCGAAATTATCCTTATGTCTAGCTCATGATCATGCAAGTGTAGCATGCAACACCAACTCTAACGATTGGAAGCGGTGACCCTCAGGGACTTAGTACTCAAATTCATAAAAAAAATATCAACGTTAGTTAAACCATCACAATAGGGAAATTTCCTTACCTCCGACGAAACACAACGCAACAACTTCGTCATCATATTGCATCACGATGTAGACACTTTATGCAAATGATTATTCCAATGTTCTAGCTCCTCGTTTGAATCAGAGGTGTAGGAACTCTCTCGATCCCACACAATCCTCCTCTCTGTTGTCGGATTGATCCAGTCCTGATCTTGCACTATTTTTTTGTTGATTTGATCTAGTTCATCATCACTTTATTCATAGTCACGGATTGGTTTAGCATATCACGCCCCTTCTGCAGGGTCCAATGGTACTATGACCCAAAGTGTCTTTCTTTCAAACGACATTGTCCTCTTCAAATTGATGACCCCATTCATATCAACAGCCTAGTAAATTCCCAAGAGCGTGAAGTATGGATTACTATCATCGACAATTTATATAACCTCAAAGTTCCATTGTGCTCGCACCTTCTATATCAACTGTTACTCCATATAATCGTCCCATGGGGATGATTTTCTATTGGTTCGCCATTCTAAGATGAATCAGAGACCATTGCAGTGCAAGTCTCCCCATTTTTTCCCATGTTTGTTTTGGTAATACGTTCACATCGGACCCTAGATCCAAAATGACCTGGTCCATCTCATAATCACTTATCTACACAATGAGCCTCATCTCATGCCCCGTTCGAGCCTTATGTTTTCCAATTTTTCTAACCACCTAGTGTCCATCAAGGACCTTCTCTTTGCTAGCGCATTTGTTTATTTATTCCCACAGGCCTTCCACAAGTTTTCTATCGTGCAATAGTTTTATGCAGGTTTCAAAAAACGTAGTGAGGAAAGAGGGATCAACCTCTGCGAGTGCACTGGTTTCTTGCACCTTGTTCTAGCTTCCTGAGGTGGAGGCCTCAATGAAGCTCTTCTTGGCTTCTACAAAAGTTTCCTTGGCACGATTTAGATCAAAGCCAACTTCTTTCTCTGGGGCTTTACAGACCCATCCCTCCTCTTCATGCTATTTACCCTTATCATCGCTAGTCATTACTCCACTTCTCAGCACTATATTCAAGCTTTGATCCTCCTCGCGGCACTCAACTCTCATCATTTGTAAGTTCTGTGTTGGCTGCTGAGGTTGTGATTTCTTCCCTTGCATTTTAGCTATCAACACTAGGAAATATTCTATAGTATGGTCAAACTGGCTGCATTATTGACATGACAGGCGTGTCTGATTCTAGCATTCTCATGCATAGTGCCCTGATTATCCATAGTTGTAACATATAATCTGACCTCGACGTCTAACAGGTCCTCCTCCTCCTCGGCCCCATCCTCGTCCCTAGTAACTTCCGCACGTCCCTCCGATGCCCTGATCTAGAGGTTGGGTTTTTGCTTACATCTAATATGTATGTGTTCTTTGCATAATCAAATCATAGCTTTGACAGTGGCGCTTATCATGGCCCACAAATTTGTAGAAGTTATAGAACAATTGCTGAGGTGTTTGGATGAAATTTTGAAGTAAATGAAAATTATATGTCACATATTGTCCATTAACTTAACAAATAGCACACCAAACGCAGTCCCCATGCTCGATCTTGCTAGGGCTCCTGGCTTCAGGGGAATTAGTCCTTGTAATATAATTCGCGTACAAGGGACAATGGTCTTTATCATGCCCTTGGCCTTTTCAATTCAAACTCTAGGCTTCCACGTGCACTTCCAGTTTAGTCTCCTTGTCTTTATTCAAACTCTGTAATTCTAGGTGTAGGCTCTGTAATTAAGAGTGGATCTATTGTACCCCCAAGGTGGCATCATAAATAGGTGGTGCATGCAACCTCGTCGTGATTTCCAAGGATTATGCCTGCATTCCTATCTTCTGTTGTTATAGAGGAATTCTCATGTGGGGCAGAAGAGAAGCTATAGACCATTCGTGATGCTGACTATCTATGATCTACATGTTAGCTTCTCGAATTTGACACTTCCACCTCTGATCTAATTCCCAAGGAATCTCATCGACCCTCATCATGATTTCTTTCCATCCTATTACTGACTGTGAGTCAGACTTAGGATTACTAAACTCCTTGTTTAAAGTCACCTTAGTCTCTGCTAGAGATGCATGAGGATTATCAAAACAATACTTAATATACCAAGTTAGTGCGCGATCCTGCAGAGAGGTAACCAACTGTTCCTTCTTTATATTGTCATCAATAATCTATTGTGCTATCCACGCAGTATTCACAACAAACCAAAACTACTCTTTATCTTCACTCCCTATGCCCTGTTGGATGATGGTGGTGGAGTTGGAGGTGTGGGAAAAGGTGTATGTGGTGGAGGTGGAGGCGGAGGTGAAATTGACACATGATTTACTTGAGGAATCCCCTGAGTGATTAGCTCAACAATGCTTCACAATGGAGTTCGTTCCGCCCCTTCATCATCACTTACAGGAGGTCCAATCAATAGACTATACTCGGTCCTTATCCTTTGCTATTTCTAAAGAACTGACCGCTTCACATAGCTCCGAACATCAAGATAAAGGCATCACTAATTTTTTACATAAAAAATTTTAATCCAAGTATTTAGTGATCTTAAATACTTACCTCATGGTCCTTTGAAAAATCGCCACTCCGCTTCGCTATAGTTGACTGAGGTATCAATTGCAAATTTGTAACAAATCCTCTTATAATTTGAATGAGCCAATGATCAACAACCCACATGATCTTGTTTTCAGAAGCTTCTAATCGTTCGCACTAATTCCAGAGTCCACACTATAGGACTATCAAGCTTCCACCTTCCTTGACTGTTTATTAATTTAGCTAACCATTCATACAATTCAATGGGAAAAGTGCAGAAGAATATCTCGTGTATCTCTGTATACAGATACCTATTCAACTGCTCTTCCTTTGATAGGCACGAATTTCTGTTTTATTGCGTTGCAAACTCATGAATCTTCCGATCCAACTAGTTTTAAATTTCTTTCCTGGTCGGATTCCAATGATGCAACATCACACATCTCTTTCAAGCATATCCTGGTCCTGGCAACGAAACCATTTGTTGGCTTATGGGGCCTTGACCCAGGTTCATAGTTAGTTGCGCAAACCATCAAAACCCTACGCTACTGGCCCTTTCAGAAATAATCCACGTAGCACAGGCTGTAGTCTTACCCAAAGCAGTATGGGGGGATGCAAGAACCAAGTTTCTGCATCTAGAGACTAGTGTGATGTCTTCCAGTGCATCAAATCTGCCTTCGTGTAGATCGATACACTCTTAGGGCTCATTTTGCAACTCTATCAAATAACCTTTAGACCTTCGTGAAGGTCTACGATTAGTCCTTGTAGAACTTTAACAGTCAATTTGTCTACTTATGTGTATCAAAGAGAAGTCCTAAATTAGGGTTCGCGTATATTAACTTAAGTTATTTATAAACATCACAGAATTCATCAGAGTCTTCACGAAAGTACTTAAACATGCATTCCATACATCTTATTCAAGAGAATCACGTAACATCCAATCAATATTAAATAAAACACATCATTGATCGACAATACATAGAAGTAACAAAGATAAATAGAAAAACGCAAGAATTCTTCTAAAATTGTCTTTATCGACCTTCAATTCAAGGTTATAGACTCAAAACTGCCTTGCACACATAGTTGCAGGGGTCCGCGCACTCAGCTGCGGACTCTACCTAGGCCTTTGCACACTTAGCTACAAAACCTTTCTTCTCCTATCTGACCCACTTTTCCTTGATATCACTTCTCTTCTCCCCATCCATCAATTACGCCTTAGACTCTTAAGACACACCTATTTATAGTTTTTTTCATACAATTGAATGGTTTGCAAACCATGGGTGAATCTCAAAACCGACTCAAACTTTACATAAAATAAGGGGCTAAACCCCTTTGACTCCTATTCATCTACGTGCTCTGCATCCACAGATCGCAGAGACTTTACATTATTTACAACAATTGTACCAAAAATTGGGTTATCTTAACCCTAAAACTAACCCAGGGAACCCCATACCAACAATAGGGATGCGAAGTTCACTTCCAAGTTTTGGAAGGAGTTGTTTGTAGATTTGGGCATAGAGTTGGCCTTCAACACAACTTATAAACTGTAGACAGATGGTTAAACATAGAGGATCAACAAGATTTTAGAGGACATGTTGAGGATGTATGTGATGCATCAACAACGCAAGTGGGAAGAGTATCTCCCTTTGGTCGAGTTTGCATACGATAACGGTTATCAAGAGTCACTAAGGATGAGCCCTTTTGAGGCATTGTATAGGTGGAATTGTAACACTCCCATTAGTTGGAGTGATCTGGTTAGCAAGGTATTGATTGGACTAGATATGTTGACAAACATGGAATATGAGATGCAGGTGATGAAGAAGAATCTGAAGGCAACATAGGATAGGAGAAAGAGTTATGCAGATAAGAACAAGTTGTTCAAGGATTTCCAGGATGGGGAACATATGTACTTGTGCATCAAACTAAAGAGGAGCTCCTTGCGGATTGGCTCATGTGCCAAGCTGGCACCATGGTTTTAACAATGTAAAATTTGAAACGAGAATTGATACGGTTACCCGTTTCGTAGAGATAGCAAAAAAGTGACCCGATTTTGAAAAGAGGTGATGTAGAACACACATATTTTTTTAGAGCATAGCTTTTGACACTTTTTTTTTTTTTTTTAATGTATATTACGTTTTAGAATGTTAGTGATTTGCATGCTGATTTTAAAAAGTGGTGATTTTTCATCGGACCCTTTTTTAAAAGACCTATTTTTTGACTTTAAATTTTCTAATGTATGAAATGTAAATAATTATTTTCTAAATTTAACAAATTTTGAAGTGGTCTTCTTCTTCATATTTTCTTGTTTGTATTTTAATTTATTTATTTTTGTAGTGAGGTTTTTATTGTTTTGCTTATTTAAAGAAGAAGGTAGATATTTTGAAGTTTCGATATTCTACATATTTATACATCGTTAATTAAATTTTCAATGCACATGAAATAACTGTCTCTAAAAATCAATCATTTTTAACAATTGACATAAAAATAACCATTTTCAACATAAATATAACTAAAACATTACACATTTTGATAATTTTTTGTAATTTTTTGCTAGAAATGACATGTCAAAATCACATTTTTTATAGGAAAATTTTAACTAAAAATGGTTAAATAATAGTTTTTATTTTTTATTATATAATATAAATATATTTTTTAATTATTCATTATTTATTTATTTTTTATGAATTTCATGTCAAAAAAGTAATAATAATCACTGTTTCTTTTCAAAAAATAATGATTAACATAAAAATTAATGCGAAAACCACATAATACAAATATTGAACACATAACAACATTAATTGAATGCTTATTCTTCTCATAAAATGTCAAAGTCAAAACATTATAAGTATAACTAATTAATAGTTACAAAAAATGAGCTTGATTTCCAAGCATAACTTAAATTTCATCAACAATATCATGTAATCCAAACTCTTCATCCTCTAGAGTTTCATCATTGTCTTCTTCCACAATATCTTCTAATTCATTTCACTCATTTTCCTCTTCTAATGGATCTTTGATGTCTGCAAATCTCCCAATGTATGCCTTTTCAGTCATCCATGTAATGGTGGTTGAGGTTCCTTTGCCTTTTTTGCCACACGTGATTCACTAAAGCCCCCTTTCTTCAACCCAATTTCTTGCATTGCATCTGGAAGAAATTGAAGAGTATTAACTCTTTGCTGAATAAAACTGCACTGTACTGGATCTTTTTCAATGGCAATGCAATTTCTTCCTTTTTAAAGGCAACATGCTAGTGATGTACCTAATTATAAAGAACAAAAGAAATAATGAAGTAAATTAGTACAATGACATACAAATTAAGAAAGAAGATACTGAAATTCAATTCCATATAATAAAACTTACATGAGCCAGAAAATAAATCCAGAACCCAATCTCCTTCATTTGAACATATGTCTATAAGATAGTTAATCAATAACTGTGGTTTTTGATAAATTTTAACTATCTCTCAATTTGCTTCTTTGTCTTCATATGTTAGTTTTCTTACAACAACATCATAAGCCAATACTTGGCTATGAATCTTTCCATCTACTCAATTAAAAATCATAGACATATAGCTATCATATTTTGTCTAACTATCAATATGGATGAACTCACAATCATTTATAAAGGTTGATCTTCACGGTTAAGAAGATTTGACTTTTGTCTGTAGCATGAAATAGTACAAGTTCAATTAACTTGACATAAATGAATTTTTTAACATTAATGAAACATACATTTTCAACGTCTTACCATGTAAGCTACATCCTTGAGTTTGTTTTCCCCTTGAAGCTTGACAATAACATTGCCAATTGTGTCTCTGAATGAAATATCACAAATATCCATAATGGTGATGATGTGAATTCTAGAAATCCCGCAACCACTTTACTAAGAGCTTGATAAGTATAAGGGTCACTATCGTAGTCAATATTTGGGATATTGAAACCATGGGGAGTATCTGCAATAACTAAGGCATAATCCCTTTTAGGTATGACTTTAGCAATGTCTTCATAGTTGCCTTGTATTACTTGATGTTGAATAGTGTCAAGCCCATTCCAAATGAAATGAGTAAGAGTTGGATCAAGTTCAACGTTCTTAAGGCATTTCTTCTTCAGTCTTTTGATCTTAATTTTTTCAATAAAGGTTCTGAAGCTATCCGGTGCTCCATTTGCATCCTTCCTCATCTTTAATAAAATAAAAAAATATATGTATAAGTTATAAAATAAAAATATTATACAGATGAATAAAAATTAATGTATAAATCAACATATCTTTTAAATGTAAGATATTTTTTTTTAGTGTTGATGTAGAACTTGAATCTGGATAGTTACATACAACATCATCCCAACTATATTCATTCAATAATTTAACCATTTGTTCTTGTATTTTCATGTAAAATTTTTGACTGCATAGATAAAGTAAAAAAAGTTGATATAATGATATGTATAACAAATACTACCAAGAACAATATATTTAAAAGAAATTTATAATCTAGAAATAAGTAAAAATAATTCAACAAACTTACTTTTGAAATTCCTCAGACATTTCCTCCAATGATAATTCCCTTGACTTCACATGAGATAATATTTTTTTGACAAGTTTTTCATCCTTCACTCTTTGCAATGCTCTGCAAAATGTGATAGTCATATCTTCTGGAAGCTGCTTCATTTTTGGACCTAATTTACTGTTGCTACATATTAATGGTTTAGACCTTTTGGTCTTCTGGTTTTTAATGCCAATGTTCTCCCACATGCTAAAAATATCATTAATCAATTCTCATATCTCTTCAGTTATAAATTCCAACTGAAAAATGTTATCAATACCTCTAAATAAATCAATATTTACTTTGCTGCCTTTTGAATTGATTTTCTCCTCAATTTGATAGCCTATTTCCATACAACATTCCTTTTGGAAATCTACAGTAACATTTATCTTATCCCCACCACATTTTTCTTCAAACTCACTATGAATACATCTAACCCTTTGGATGAAAGTCATAGACATCCTATATCTGAATTATGATCCCACGACACTAACTTTGCTTCTGTATCCGATAAACCAACATAAATGATAAATTCCATTGTTTCAAAACATGCGTTATTGGAATATTCCTCCATCAATTGTCTTTGAGCTTCTACAGAATGGTTCCCCCCAAGCACATAATAATTGTATTCAAAACGTTTTGACTTATCAAATGCTTCTTTGTTGGGAACTTGAACTGAATCAACAAGAAGCCCATAATTAACCACATGAACATATGGATTGTACCTCATAAATGTCTTCAAGTTGTGAACATGCAGGTGGTGTGGTTTTCTGATTTGATATTTGCATTGTCCTTCACTTTCCTTATAGTTTTGTCTCATGTTACACTGAAATGTATGACCACCCTCAATTAAGTTAGTCTTTGTCAAGATTTGTCAAATGGCATTTTGTTTTGTTTTAATAATTCCATCCTATAAATAATCTCCTGTTGTAATGATTTCTTTGCTTTCTTTTGAAGTTTCATTAGGATCTTCACTATTGGTAATGACTACTTGAGAATGTTCAACTTTACTTTTCTTCATCATAACATTATTATCATTAACTAGAACAGATTTATTCTTGGACATTGTTACTTTTGGTTTTTTACGACTATTCTCCTTTGTAACATTAGTTCCAATGTCATCCTTAGTAACGAGAACATATTCTTAAGTGTTAATTTCAACTTCCTTATCTTCAAAAGTAACCTATCTACCTTTGCTAGATTTATCCACTAGAGGCATTTTTTTATGATCCCTTGGATGTAGTTTTGTAGCATCATGAGATACTACCTTTTGCTTGTTTACCATATCTTCTTCTGATAATGAGTAGAAACTGCGGACCACATTCATAATATCATGCTCGATGAAATGAATGCCTCCCAACATAATTGAAACACTTTCAACAAAATTCTGTCAAACAAAATATCACATGTCAATAAAAACTAGCTATAAAAATATAATGAGACAATTACAATAACACAAAACACAAATATAAATAACAATGCTTATGATATTTTGTGTCATATCATTTACAATTTGTTTACACAACTTTGTAGATATCTCTTTCGTGTCATACAATGAATATAACAACTAATACTTAATCCTTTCATGTGACTTGGGCAGTTTTGTAAGTATATAAACAATTTCACTGTCCTGTACCGAACACATGTCTATGACCTTTCCCAGCACCTCATAAATTCCACTATCATTAGGTCTATCAACATATAGATATATCTGTACATCTTCGCTTTCTCTTTCTTTCACATACCATACATTTTCTGGAAGTTTCACTTATTTTGATTTCTTCCAGTATGAAATCATATTCTTATCGTTTGAGGGACTTGAAAGATTTGTAGCTATCAGCTCAAGTTTGGTTCATTCAACAATGCTTTTTGAGGATCCACCCTTAACCATTTTTGGTCCAGCAAGATTCACAAAAATCTTCTTTGTTGCCATTTTCCTACAAAAAGGACACATATAAATTAGTAAATTACAAAAAAATAATAGCTTAAATTAAAAAACAAAATGATAAATGATAATTATTTTTTTAAAGCATAACAATTTAAAAAAAAATTAAAACTAAATATGAAATTTAAAAAATACAACTCCCTGTCCCCCCACCCAGGAAATCGGTTTGCCACCCAATCCAACCATGGACCGCCGGGGGGGGGTGAGGGGTCAGGTGCCAGCCCCCCTACCCCACCTTGGTGGCCCAACGACCAACCCCCTCCCCATCCCCCCTGCGGGTTAATTCTCGAAATCGGCCTGCCACCCCAATCTGCCCCACCTAGGGTGGCTAGCCGATTCTGAGAATTGGCCTGCCACCTTGGCGGCCCAATGGCCTGTCACCCCGCCCAGTCGTTGGGCCACTAGGGTGGAGTGGGGGCTAGGTAGCCAACCCCCTGCCCCTCCCCCATGGGCCCGTTGGGCCACCAAGAGCATGATCAGGCCCACCACGCCCATTTTGGACGTAGTGGGTAAATCTGTATTATTGAAATTTCTAATTTCTAAAAAGAAAAAATTCATTAAACTTATTTAATTTTAAATTTTTCACATAGAAAAAAAAAGAAACTAACCTTTCAAATGTGATAATCCTCCGTTGAATATGCTGTTGATAATAATGTAGCTCCTTCACAAATTTACTCCAAGTCTTTTGACGAACCTCGAAAAACCTTGATGTGATGTGAAGAATAGTGATAATAAGATTTATTATATAGCGGAAATTACATAATTGTTTTACCATAGGGTTAATGTGGGATTAATTTGTTTTTATAAATTTTAAGATGTAAATTTTGTTATGGCGAAATAAGGAACTATGATAAAGTGGACATTACGGAATTGTTTTACAAGACGGTGAATGTGGGATTAATTTGTTTTAGAAAGTATAATAAAAATTAAAAAAAAACATTCAATTGTCCAGTAAATATTATATACTTTAAGTAATAAATTTACTTAGGTAAAATATTTAGTTTACAATTCTAATTTAAAAATATTTATTTCATAAGAAAATTTTAATTAAAATATTTCAATAAATTGTAGAAGAAAATTATGGAGGGAAATACATGAAACAAAATTTTTGGAGGGGAAAATTTTAGCGAATTTTTTTGGAGGGAAATTTTCATTCTTTAAGCTATATATTATCATTAGGAAACTCTGCATTTGTATCATTCAACCTCTTCTGTTTGAAAGACATGGATTCTTTTGATAGTGAAGTTTTGCTCTGTGAAGCATCAACATCTTCGTCGCGTAACAACTCTATTCATGTTGATGAATATAATGAAAATTCTTACACTGTGAATAGAGTGCCAATTCTTCCACTTAGTCCTAATCCTAAGGACTATGAGAGAAGCACTGATGAAGAACATGATGATTAATTTCAAAAGAATGGATTGTCACGGTGTCCACTTAGTCCTAATCCTATGGAATATGAGAGTAGCAGTGATAAAGAGCATGATGACAAATTTCAAAAGAATGGAGTGTCACAGTGCCCAATTAGTCCTAATCCTATGGACTATGAGAGTAGCCGTGATGAAGAGCATGATGAAGAATTTCAAAAGAATGGAGTGTCACGTTGTCCACTTAGTCCTAACCCTATGGACTATGACAACAACAGCGATGAAGAGCATGATGAAGAATTTCAAAAGAATGGAGTGTCACGATGTCCACTTATTCCTAATCCTATGGACTATGAGAACAACAATGATGAAGATCATGATGAAGAATTTCAAATGAATAGAGTATCACAATGTCCACTTAATCCTAATCCTATGGACTATGAAAGTAGCAATGATGAAGAACATGATGAAGAATTTCAAAAGAATGAAATGTCACCGTGTCCACTTAATCCTAATCCTATGGACTATGAGAGCAACAGTGACGAAGAGCATGATGGAGACTTTAAAATGAATAGAATTTCATGGTGTCCACTCAATCCTAATCCTATCGACTATGAAAGCAGCAGTGATGAAGAACGTGATAAAGAATTTCAAATGAATAGAGTGTCCACTTAGTCCTAATGTTATGGACTATGAGAGCAACAATGATGAAGAACATGATGAATATTTTCAAATAAATAAAGAGTCGAAGTTTCCACTCAGTCCTAATCCTAAGGACTATGAGAGCAGTAGTGATAAAGGTCGGGATGAAGCACTTAGTTCTAATCCTAAGGACTATGAGAGAAGTAGTGACGAAGGTCAGGATGAAGCACTTAGTCCTAATCATAAGGAATATTAGAGTAGCAGTGATAAAGGGCAGGATGTAGAATTTTCAGTAAGTAAACAATCACATTTTCAACATAGTCCTAATCCTATGGACAATGAGAGCAGCAATGACAATGCACATGAGGAAGAATATCCAACAAACATCGAGTCAAATTTTCCATTTAGTCCTAATTCTAAGGACTATGACAGTAGAACTGAAGAAGGGGACGATGAAGAATATCCTCCAAGTCAGTATTTCAAAAGCATAGATGATCGTAGTGAGGATGACATTCCTTAGAATGATGATGAAAATGATTATACAAATGATGATCCAATGATGGAGATGTTTCCAAGAAATATTGCATCGAGGAGTAGGAACAAACCTTTTTGTATCAATCCAAGATGTTCTAGTTATACAAGGGGTAGAGCAGAATATCTGACGAGAAGAAATTCTATCAGCTCTCTCATTTAAAGTGAATGTTGTCAAAAATATTTCTTGAAACATATGGATTTCAAGTTTGCATTAGAGAGAAGGAAGAGATATTTGTCAATGAATAAAAGCATGCAAAATTCATATTTAGTGGGGTTCATGCAATCTACATTGTCAGGTTATGATTATCATATTGGGTCTTTATTTATCTGTAGAAAGGATTTCAAAATGTTTCATTCAATGGGTAATTTTCGTCTCTCAAGAATCCAGGGAAATTTGGAAAAGGATTCCACATTTTATTCAGAAGTACGTCATAAACGACAGTTTGGGCCATTATCAAATATTTCAATGTCATAGATGAAAGATTCTTTTCAAAGCATGGAGAATGTATGCCAAATAGAGAGACAATACATATTCCAAATAATTTCTCAAGACGAGAAATCTACAACTTATACAAAGAATATGAAGAAGGTGCTGAGGGACATGGTCGATTTATTACATATCAATATTTTGTGAAGGTATGGAAGAAATAATTCAACAATGTCTGTATTCCTAAGAAGACAAGGATGGAGATTTGCAATACATGTGCTCCTATTAAATAAAAAAGGGATAAATGTGAAGGGTCAGAAAGAGGTAATCATTCATAACTTTAAATTTTAAAACTGTATAATCATCAACTATGAAAATGTATTTATTAATGACTTTCTTTTATGTTGTGTAGATTCCATTGTCAGAGAACTTCGGGAGCATCGTGAACAACAAACAAGTGAAAGGAAAAAGTTGTACAAAAGATCAAAAGAAGTGTTATGATAATCTGCATAAATATTTGGGTTTGATAATTGATGGTATGGACCAGAAGAAAACACTTTTACCACATTTTGTTCACACAGCCAAAAATTTATAGGAGGAAAATTTTATTCATTATCACTTGGTTATTCATATGGTCCTAAAAGGGAAAATGGTGCAAAGGTGTACTTCACAGCTCCAATATTCATAATGATGCAAATCTGACAATAACCATAATTCATGATGTGCTTTCTCATTGGTCTGGTAATCTTCCTGAAGTTTTGTATCTACAATTGGACAACACTTGTCGTGAAAACAAAATTAGATTGTTTTTGGATATCTAAACATGCTTAGTGATTTTCAAAAGGTAAAGTTTGGTTTCCTTCTTGTTGGGCACACTCATAACCATATTGATCAGATGTTCAGTTGTTTTTCAGTCACATTGAGGAGGAAGGAAGTTGGGAGCTTTCCATCATTAATTGAATGTATTAAGAAATCATACATGTCAGAGCCTACTTTTGATGTGTTAGAAGAAAATATTGACATGTGAAGGTTTGTTCTGGGATCACATGGTGAGGAGCAATGCATTGAACAACTTAATGACATTAGCTTCCAACATCAATTTTGTATCAAAAAAATTGATGGGAAAACAATAATATGGGGCAAGAAGTCTTCAACTACTGCAGAATGGGCACCGTCATCAGGTTTGGAATTTTTGAAGTTCATTCCATATCATCGAATATTTGCATCAAATATATTGTTATTACAATCAGTTTCTGAAGTTCATAATGCACGCAGACAGAATAGATATATACATTATTCTGATTGTCTAGAAGAAATTAAAAATTGTATTTGATATACATATGAGTACGTTGACATTGTTGATTCATTTTGGTGGGAGTCCTTTTTCAATAATCAAAGTGATATCATTTCAAGAACAAAAAATGAAGATATACCTTTGAAAAATCCATTTATTTGGTCACAAGATGTGTCAAATGAACATGAGGAAAGAAACATTGTTGAACAACAACAATCTCAAGATATTATTAATTCTTCATAGGCAGAGGAAAGAGAGATGTATATTGATTCTAGAAGATCTCGTGCACAACATGAAGCCATGGAAGACCTTTACAGGGGTTGAATACATGATATTAAGGAGGGTTGCATGATCGCAGTGCTAGCAGATGGAGATCCCAATGGCTATCCATTCTGGGTTGCTAAGGTTATAAATGTCATTACAGAAAATGAACATGTTACAAGTGTTGAAGTACATTGGTATGACACAAATACACACCCATTCAATGGTGTGTATAAGCCATAGATGGTAGTTGATAAAAAAATTGGGGGAAATAAAGAAAGAAAGGGTACAAATAGAAATCGTTTCCGCACAAACCTCTTAAAATTGGAGGATGTTGACATACTTGTTTATGGCTTCAATTTAACAAAGAGATGAACTCTTCGCTTCAAGATGATATAGATTCTGAAAAGGTTGTTACCAGAGGGAACAATGTTGAGATGGGAGTTTGCTGAAACCAATCATAGATCTAGAAGAATTTTGAAACCTGAAATGGTGGGCATGGATGTGGACTCAGATGGGGCACTAGTTGATGAAAGAGAAGAATATGGAACATCTTCGTCTACATCTAGTCATTCATATAAATATGTGAATTCTGATGGCATGCAAGAAAATATGAGTGATTTTGAATAATTGTCTAAGACAGTTTATATAACTGACGTTCGCATTGTATCTTGAAATAAAAATTTTGATTTCCATATGGTGTTAAATCAAAAGTTATGAGTCATTTTTATGTTGTTGGATTATATGTTTTAATTATGATGATTTTTATTGTTTATAATATCTATAATGCAACAATAAATTAGAGATATAATGTATGTTTCATTCAATCTACAAATAATGACATTTTGATTAATTTAGTCATGTAATTTGTTCATAATGTAATGGTTTTTTAATTTTATGGTCGAAAATTTTCCCATATTTTTGTATCTTTAATGTTATGGTTGAAAGCAATTAGAATTTTAGCGATCTTTGGTGTCATGTTATTATATTTTTAACAACATGGATGAAAACTAATAGAATTTTAATGTGTTTCAGATCCCATTATTTTATCTTTATCTTCATTACTAAAACATGTTGAAATTATACTTAGGAAAGAAAAATGTTGTTCTAGAAAAAACATTAGTGTGCTTTTGTCCTCTAAAACAATTGTTTTTTTGCACATAAAAATTCAGTTTTACTCGCTTTTTTTAAAAAAGTTGAAAATTGACCCAAAAAAAAAACCATCGTTCCATTATCTACACTTTTCGTTTTCAGGGTGTTTTTTTTTTGCACATTTTTTGACAAAGAATTTGTTTTCACTACCATTTTTAAAACATGTTCAAAATTGACCCTAAAAAAAAAACATCATTCCAGTATACACAATTTTCGTTTTTAGCACTGTTTTCATGTTTTTTTGGAGTTTTTTGGCCAAAGTTCCCATTTTGAGTTTATATTTCATGTTTCAAAGTCTACATTGTTTTTTGTGGACCCTTCAATATTATTGAGCGGATTGGGCCAGTAGCCTATCGACTTGCACTGCCTTCGACAATGAAAGTCCACGATGTTTTCCATGTATCTTTGCTTAGGAAGTATGTTAAGGATGTTGATATGTTATTGACTAGTCTATATTGCAGGTGGAACAAGATGGAGAATTTCAGTCGGAGCCTCAGTGTATATTGCAGAAAAATGTGCTCATGCTTCAGAACCGAGCAATAGAGCAAGTTAGAGTGAAATGGAAGTACTTTGGGCCCGATGAAGCCACATGGAGATGGAAGATTAGATGCGGGCCATGTATCCTTCCTTGTTTTCCGGTTGAGGCAAAGTGAATTTGATATGGTGGTTTGGTGACTTAAGAAGGACTTTCATTGTAAATATCGTAACGAGTAATGTTATAAAGCTCCACTATGCGGCATGTTGTCTCGTGTCATGATGTTTTGTCTTGAGAAGATCTTTCATTGTAGATACTGCATAGAGCTGTGTTATAAAGCTCCATGAGAAATATGTCTTCTTTAAGTAGGCTACTGAGGTATATGTGTGAGTGAACACCGAGGATGGTGTCCCCCAAGGGGGAGGGTTCTGTAATAGCCCTGGTGAAAATTCCATGTAATAAATGTTAAAGACAATAACCACAGATGAGTGGGATGCTTATTCCAAGACGAATGTTGGGAAATACATCATAGGGGGTGTTCATTTGGTTCTTTACGGATAAGGCAATTGCCAAAGGCAATGGCTAAGGCATTAAACAACATTTTGTCACATATATTTATGAAAATAATGGAAATTGGGAGAAAAAGAAGGTGAAAGGTCACAAGTTGCATGTGAGGAGGAAAATGAAGGAAAATAATGGAAAATGAAGAAAATAGAGGCCTCATTCATAAAAAGGTTTCTAAGGATCAGTTGGTAACTTTTTGTCAGTTTAGTGTTGGAGATCTCTCATTTTCTCTCTCTCTCATACTCTTGGATACTTAAAGGTTTCTTGGAGAACTCTTGGAGGGTGTGGCATACTTGGACTCTTGGAGAAAGAAGGAAAAGGAAAAGCAGGAAAATGCAAGAAGGCATTAGCATTAACAGTTACATCATATTTTCTTGTCAGTACCAAATTGCATGTATGATCTCTTCACTAGTTTTCGCATGCATGGAATATACATGTGGTTTCTTGGTTGTGATCTGTCATTGGCATGAAGTATTTCCTGGATCGATAGTGGATTGCCTAGCATTTCTATTTCCTGGATAGCCATGGTGATTGTGGGTTTACTTTCATTGTTTTGTTTTGGTTGGTTCTCATGTTTCCTTAGCTTGGGTTGAGTTATTAGCCCTGGAAGCGCTAGTTGAATAAACACCCTGGAAGCCCTGTAATAGCTTGGGTTGAGTTACTAGTCGTAGAAGCCTTGGTTGGACAAATGCTCTAGAAGCCCTGTATAATCTATGGGTTAAGTTACTAGTTCTGAAATCCTTGGTTGGACAAACACTCTAGAAGCCTTGGAAGGCTTTGATGGAGACCAATCTAATGATGGTTTTGGTGATGTCCGACCGTGAGGTGGAATCACTGTTTGATGGGTTGAGGTGGATGGCCTCTACAAGCCCTATATGAGTTTTGATTGACATGTTCTATGAGATCCCACATTGATGATTGGAATATGGAACGAGGGTGAATGAATGAAGAGATCTTTGGCTCAACCATTCTATGGTCGGGTGGAACATGGTAGTCCCATCTCTGGTTGGTTCATTGCATTCATTAATAAGAAATCCATTTCCTTCATTTTCATGTGTAAAGGTAGTGATGTATTTATGGATTTGATGGCTGATATGTTTATTGTATTTCTGTTCCTATTATGCTAGTTATATGCACATTTTATGACATCAATTATGTATGGCTCTCAGCATGTTTTTTACTTGCACGTGAATGGATACTATGTTTATGACCTATTAGATGATAATGCAGTAAATGACATGAGGAAAAACTGGTTCATAGCGGTTCCCATATAAGTATGAGATCCAAGCACTTAACTCTGTTATTTACACCTGTAGATTACATGTCGATGATATGTTTGACGAAATGCTTGCCATGGCTAGTAGGGATCCAATCAAGGTCTTGAATAAGTAATTGATTTAATGATTTCATTTCCATGTTAATTTACTAATATGAAGAGTTGGTTTAGTTCTGGGCAGTGATCTGTGCTCTGGGCCTGAAAAAGTGGCTTAAATCCTGAAGTCGCTGGCACAACATTGACAATTTTGGTCCACAGTCGCTGGAAGGTAGGCCTGTGAGAGTGACTTTAGGTTGTTGGTCAGTCTCTTTCCCATAGCATGAGAGCGACTATGGCCCAAGAGACCTAAAAAAGTAGTGGGACCCCAGGAAAAGCTGTCTGAGTGGCTGACTTGTCCTTTGAGGGTTCTGTTGATGATGTTGGATGTCTGTATGATTTGTTTTCGTCAGTTCCACTTCCTTAAGGTGAATTAAGAGGTCAAACCATATCATAGTGGCCTCTCATCACATCTTTACCTCGATTGGATGGTTGCTTGGGTAAATGTGGGAGGAGGGTGTTACACCATCGGGACCTCTACGAGGAGTTCATCACTGTACATAAGGAAATTTTCCGCTTTCATGGATTTCAACAAAAAAGCAAAGACTTCATAAAAAACTTTGAGGAATATACAAGATACCATCACATCCTACATGAATGGACACTATGATACAAAGGGGCATCACTTAACTTAGGAAAGAAAATGAAGCCACATGCAGAGCTGGAGAAAGTGAAGGTTCGAATGTTAATTCAGAACAATAGGAATCTCACCTCTTTCCTTGGTAGTATTTAGGACTCATATGTATCTTTATACAACAATTTAGATGTCTTGGTGAATGTACACAAGATCCCATTAGTTGGTTCACTCACCGAAGCTAAAACTAGGAACCGGGTCAGGCATGAGATCAAAGAGTACTTAGAGTAGTTGAGACATATTGCCACCGAGGAAGATTTGGAGCTGAACAAACCAAACATGTAGAACTATATTGGTGGTCTTGTCCAAATTAGAACAAGTTTGCTCATGCTTCAGAAGGATGTTGAAATTGGTTCAAAATCATTATACCTGGATGCCATGGAGGCAAGAGTATACTTCCATCCAAACACCATTAGAGAGTTTGGGGATATCGTTGAAAAATACTGAGCTTGGCACCAATATGTGACCAAGAAGCATCAAGTGGAAGTTGCTGAGATAGAGTTTCCCTAAACTCAAGCATCATAATGTTTTGTCTTGTTAGGATGTTAAGTTATCTCTACCTTATTTTGTCTTATAGGGGTACAAGTGTAAATTGTAATATTATTTGTAATTATGTTGTAAGAGAAATTCCAAGTGTCAATATTGGAATATTGAAGAGTCATGTTGTAGTGTAATGGGTCATTTTGTAAATAAATTGAAGAGTCATGGGGGTAGTCCAAAGGTCACAAAGGGGAGTTGAAGAGTTACCCCCTCTTATTATAAATAGAACCTCATAACTCAGGTAAGGGGCTTTTGGCTAGGCTTAGGCCTAGAAGGAGCTTGGGAGAATTTTGAAGAGCCTTGGCTTCTCCGTAGCTTAGAGCAAGTATACTTCTTTGGAGGAGCAAGTGTTTTTGAATTTAATGTTCCACTATTGGGGCCAGTGGTTTGTCAATGTTGTATGTATGAATGGAAATTTCACTTATAATAAAATCAGAGCCAACACACTTTCATGCACATTGCATATGTCGTGAATATAGTAGGACTATTATTTTTGTATTTACAATGTATGCTATTTAACTTATGCTTATGCGTATGAACTATTTCATTTGCATTTGTATGAATCTTGTTGAATGTGTGTTCTTGTATCAATTCATCACTTTAACTTGTGGAATTTGTTAAACACACACATGGCAACAAGATAATATGAAAGATAAAACATGAGAGTACATTTTTTTATTAACAAATGATATACGTTTATAGTACATGGTTTGACCATTGGGTTCCACATCCCAAGGTCTACTAGACTCCTTTAGTATATTCGGCTTCCACACTAACCTGTAGAGGATTAGGTGTCCCACATTCCCCCTTTAATCTGAAGGGTTATGTATGAGTCCAAGAAGAGAGTTGTAATACAAAATGTGCAAAAATACATGGCAACACTACGCTGAATGTGCTCTCTGAAATTTTGGTATAAAGGGCGGTGGTTTAAGGATGAACACCAACACTGGAACACTTAGTGAAGTTTCTGGAACTCTTCCAAAACTGGCAAGAAGCTAAAGTCTTCTACTAGAGGAAGTGCTCCTATTGTTTTGAAGAGGGAAACCTTCAACCATTGAAGGGACGTCTCACCCCTCATAATAGGGAAAACTTCAACTTGAAAAGGGAAGTCTCAACCTGTGATGGTTTAAGGATGACCAAAAACTCTGGAATGCTTAATGCAATTCCTAGAACTCTTCCAAAACTAGCAAGAAGATGAAGTCTTCTACTAGAGGAAGTGTCCCCAATTCTATTTGTGGAATTCTTCTGAAATTGGAAAGAAGCTGAAGCCTTCTGCTAGAGGAAGTGTCCCAGATTACCAACTGAAGTCATGCTCAGGGGCATCTTTGTCTCTAGCTACAACTCTGAATCTGGTATGGTAGGTTGTGGCGTAGGATCACTTGATGTGGCTTTGAAGCTTGTAGATGCCCATCATTTCCTCCCCTGTCAGATACAAGGTGAGATGATGGAGGAAGCTCAACTGCAAGATTGTTCAATACTCTAGAACAAGTTTTGACATGTGATTGGAATATCTTCTTAGCTATTGATGCCCATTGCCAAGAAGCGATCCATCCAAGATGAATATTTGTTCTCGCAGGAGGTTTGTTTATGAAGCATTTGTTTTAAGAATGAGTGGTTTTATGATAGTGCTTACATGGATGAAGATGAAAATAGTGATCTTTTAGATGGCCAACTCAGTCACAGTGTTGGCATTTCACAATTTGTTGTTGTTGCGGTTGAAGAGGGGCAAAATCTGGAACCACTGGAGGTGAAATGTCATGAATGAATCCAACATTCTAAAACTGAATGGGAATTGAGTAGTCTGGAGTGTGAAAGGACATGTCCTTGTCATATCCAAGACTGGTTATGTGCTTGTTGTGGACAAGCTGTTCCTAAGGGCTGATGATGGGCTTGTGAAGTGCAAACTAAACTACTACATCTACATGTACAACTACTGCTTTATTTGGCACTAGATCTGAATCAATTGTAACATTATTGTCTTGCTATTTATTGGATTTTGTTTCAATCTTCTGAACAGAAACAGGTTCAAAAAGATGACTCCACTGTTGTAATTCTGCTTGCTGTCGCTGAGATTCAAGCTGCAAAAACTCAATATTCTTGTGCATTTTGCAGACACATTTTAATATTGGAAAGAGAGGTTTTGTTGATATTAACCATCTCATCAACAGTGGAATGTATCACATTATTCAGTAGTTCTAATACATCATCCATTTGGTCCATTTCAAAACAATAAAATCAAAGGAACCGTGTTGTCTTCAACTACAAATGCACCTATAAAATGATAAATAGCTGTGACTATTATATGAGTAGAAAATCATGTCAAAATTTAACTGTTCCATGCCACTTCAAACCCAATTTTATTTTAGGTAATGATACAAAATTATATTTTGTTCATAATCAAGACACCATGCTCCAAAACTTGCTTGGTAAGCTTAATTGTCCTTTACATAATCATGCTATTGTGAGACAGATAACACTATCAAGAAACTAAAACCAATAGCTAACATCAAATTTCCATCACCAAAGGAGGGATTGTCTCATCTGGTAGCTCGCCAACTTTTCCAAGGACTTGCCCCACAAGCTTGTCAGCTCGTGTCAGCATGGGATCTATTGTGGTACCCACACCAATAAGGTCACCAGGAACATCAAACTGCAACTCGTTTTGCTCAACATAAAGTGAAATTATTCTTGAAAAGATGGGCCTACACTCGATGTTCTCACCCTCGTCCTTGACAATGATGCCTGTAATTTTTTTTTTTTTTTTTTTTTTTATTCACCTTTAAAACACCCTTCAATTTAACACTTCTTGACTATCGCTACCAACATTCCAAACCATCGCATTCGCCAACTTATACATTTACTGTTCATAATAGTTTTAAACATTTAGCTCCAGTATGTGTTTACTGGACTAAATATTAATTGTTCCCAATTTTTTGTTTCAAACCGAAGCCTCCAATGTGGTGGAGTTGATTCATCACCATTCACTAGAAGTGGAGGACGATTTCG
The DNA here is from genome assembly GCA_000404065.3 of Pinus taeda. Lineage (NCBI taxonomy): Eukaryota > Viridiplantae > Streptophyta > Pinopsida > Pinales > Pinaceae > Pinus > Pinus taeda. The sequence goes on along the minus strand of APFE030655873.1, from coordinate 38,339 downwards.
ATATTAGAGACTTGGATCACGTAGCACAAAATTACACATCGTCATCTTTAGCATCCATTTCCCTAATACTCATCACCAGCGCCACCTAATATTATATCCACGCAACTGCCACTGCCACCGCTAGCGAGTCGTGCCAGAATTGCTTTAGTAGATCCACATCAGAAGGCAATCGCAATGAACTCACACAACACTTTTCTTCTACTTCTTCTATATCTGCAGTTATAAGAAGAGTAGAGGTTGTAAAAGTGAAGGGAAAGACATAGCCACAGGAAGAGCAAAGTGGAGAGATGAATCCTGTATTTCTTTGCGTCTAGTTTCAAGCATAGACACACTAAATGGGACTAGCACTGAATATATAACATAGATGTGTTTTTTTAATTCAAGGTAACTAATATATGGTATATATGCCCATCATATACCTTAATAAAAGGATTCTAAACGCATAAAGCAACGCTTAAAAAATTAAATGCAATGCTTCAATCAATCTCTTAACGAGTATCAAAAGACGAACACATACATGATGGTTCATCTTCATTTTAGACTATTCCAAACCACAAAATTAACACAGATCTTTGAAAAATATACGCCAGCTTGCAAATACACTAATTCCTTACTCAACACATCATACGTTGGAGTCTTCAACGAACTCGATCGTTTCAAAATATGTCAACTAATCAACTTCAAATTCAGCTTCGGCTTCGACTTAAGAGTCCTCCTCATTATGTCAATCCTGAACAACCTTTGAGTGGCATGCATTCCTTCAACCGCATGGCCTTTCACATTCGAACATTTGTGGCGTGTAGCAGAGCCGTTTTGTCTTCAATACAACGTGCACAGTCTAGTCCCAACATCCATGCCACGCAAAGTCTCAGTCCATGCTCATTGCACCATGGTTATGCAGCATTCACGCTCTTCCACAAAACAACGTTCAACATTTAACATAGTATTCAATTATTTCAATTGGCATAATAAAGTTTTCTCAAACGTAGAGGGTTCAATGCTTCTCTCATGGTCTCAACATTCAACAAATGCAGAGGGTTCATGGTCCCAACATTCAATAAACGCAGAAATTCAATGTACAAGAGATAAAGTTTAATTAATAAATCAACCAGAGGGATAGAGAATCGACAAAGAATTCAGTCTTTAACATCTGTATATAGTCAGTGATGAAACATCAAATGGATCTATGCATTCTTAGATGGTTATTCTCGAACTATAAATGTCATAATCCAAATCACCATGCTGCATAGGCCACCATATGGAGCGTTTCAAGAACTAAAATTTCAACAACGTATGGGAGAGAGCGGTGTTTTTTATGTAGGTGGAGTAGCTACAGGAGCAGCGTAGCAGGAGGAACAAACCAGTGGAATAATAGTGAGTCACAGGGGAATAATGATGCTTTCATGTCAGTGGAAGTGTCAAAGCTGCTAGGATTTTCTATTTGGGTTAGTGTGGGTAGAGAATGCAGTTAAAATATGGCCAGTAGGATTTCAAAATAGAGAATTTAAGTCGTAGAGAGCTAGGACTGCTCACAGTAGAGGAATGGCAGCGCTGGTAAAGGTAACAACCTCTATTCTAAGAAATGCTCAGAAAAGTATAATCAGGAGGAGGGGAGCACTGGTTTACAAAGGCCATAGAAATAGGTGGCTCACACTTGAGCAGGGAAGGAGATCGCCCGCTTTGATACCATGTTAAACACACACATGGCAGCAAGATAATATGAAAGATAAAACATGAGAGTACATTTTTTATTAAAAAATGATATAAATTTATAGTACATGGTTTGACCGTTGGGTTCCACATCCCAAGGTCTCTTGGACTCCTTTAGTCTATTCGGCTTCCACACTAACCCATAGAGGATTAGGTTTCCAATAGAATTTTATGCATCTTAACTCGTTGTTTCATTATGCTTGTGCCTTCCTTTCAAGATGCTTATTATTACATGATTCCAAGGGGCACACTTCCATTTCCTTTCAGTGTGTTGGAACCTTCATGCATCGCACTTGGCTTTTCGCAGGGTCACACATTTTCTCCCAAAGTTACCATACTTCACTCTGTGTGTTTTCACAGTCAAGGCATAACATTACCACCCACTTTTCTGACTCCTACTCCAAATGGTTTGAGGTCTACTTGGGACTTCATATCTCGGAGATCCCTGAAAGTTGGCAGGTCCAACATCATCAACACTTCTCTAAGCTAACAATGTAGGAGTCATGAGTCAACTTATCCAGGTATTTTACCATCTGATTGAGCTAACACATACGTGATTTATGAGCCTCAAGGCTAACACTTAGTGATTTATCTATCCTTTTAGCTAATAACTGAGTGCCTCAACCTATCAAGTGGTTTATTATCCCTAGCTAACACCCTTGTTGTTTATCAGACCCAAGGATAACACTAAGTGTTCAACTCCACTGAACTCTCCCTATCCAAATGAATCACGGGCACACACTTGGGCCTCAATATACATAGGGAATGATATCCTAAAAATAAAACATAGGCTAGAGAAAAGATAATTCTCCTGGTCAATTCATGTCCACTGCTAACTTCAACCTCTACATCCTCTTCCTTAGTGCATTCACTTTTATATTTTTTCTCAGTGAGCTCTCTCTTTCTTGACACACTACGCAATTATTCTTTTTTTGTTTGTGTCCATTGTGAACTTGTTGGCGGATTTGTTGAATGCGTTCAATAAACCTGGTGTCTTTTTCAACTTTGGACTAAACATGGGAAAATTATTCATGTGTAGTTGCAAAAGGTAGTGCAATGTCAATGGGACATAATGGTTGAAATCTCAGGCCCACTTGAAAGGGGTTGTGGTCATTCAAGCTATGGAGATCCCTAGAGATCCATGAAAGGGTGTTATGTTTAAGCATAGTAGAGGCACTTGGAATTCTTGATAGATTTATTGCAAGGCATTCTGATGAGCCTCATAAATAGGTAATTATATGGGCTCATTTTACCTCCTAAACCAGTCAAATCAACCATTCTCTTAGCTCATTATTTGATTTTCTGATTATATTTATGCTTATATGGTGAGTTGAGTTAGTTATTATGCCATGTAGTCTAACATGTATTTAATGCAAATTATTGATGGATTTCGAGGTCAAAGTCAAGGATCTAGTTGTCAAACTGCAGCAATAACTCGAATTAGATAGAGGAGAGGACTTATAGGAGGGAATACCCCTCATTTATTGCTCCACACTTTGAATTCCCCTTCATTCAGCTCGGAGTACAAGCAGCCGAATCATGCACTAGAAGGCAGCTGAGCAAGTGGAAGATGATTGATAGTTATCTCGAGTTTTGAGAGCCAAGCCTCCCTGATTTTAAGGAAGCTATTGGTAGCTTCAGATGTATAAGTAGAGAGGCCTAGGGCCTCACTAGGGTTAACTTTGTTTTGCTTGTGTAAACTCTACTCAAATTTCGAGCTTACTATTTTATGACAGTTTTATGTAATCTTGCTATTTTTTATAATGAAGATGGAATCCTTTTTGAGCTAGCACTGAGTTACCTCAGAGGGTTGAAGCTCTTGGGTTAGGGCCCAATCCAAGTAGGTAATCTTCTCTTTACTTGTATTTGTAGATAGGTTTGTTGTTAGATGTATTTCTCTTATGGTTAAGAATAGGTTGCTTTTGATGATTTAGTAGCTTGCTTCCATTTGTGATTTCTGTAGCAGGTCAAGTAATGATCATAGAAGATTCAAAAGGCTCGAAACCGTGCCTTGGCCTCTCTTCCTCTTTCTGGGGTCATGATTTGAGGCAAAGACTCTCTTGCTACCCCAGAAACACAGATTTTCCTCATTCCTAGGACTTCTAGTGTTTGCAGCTCTCTAGTAGGTCAATAGTCCAATTTTTATTTGCTTTAGATCTTCTTTATCATGTTCACTTCCTGATTTGCAATAGTCCTTTTGCGTGCTTTCCTTTCTTACAGCATTTCATAGCATTTCCTTCAATACATCATAGTTTAGGCCATTTGTTAAAATTGGCAACTAGGGAAAAACTTCATGTGGGTCATCTTATTCATGGTTGATAATATTTTTATTAGATTCCTCTCATCGAGAGATGTAGGATTGATATAAATATCATCCAATTCCGATAAGTATTCATGGAGATATGAATTTATTTTGATTATGGAATTATTATCAAGCCGACCTACAACTCATGTAGGCTTAGAAGCCCAACAGTCACATCTATTCAAACACCAACGTTGTGTATAAATATAAGAGGACTTTTCCTCATTTGCACTCGCACTTCTCATCACATCTCTCTCTCTCTCTGTACTATGCATAAATGAGTCTCTTCTCTACTGTGCAGAAATGGGTCTCTCTCTCACACATGTGAAGCCGGAAGCTGTTGAACCTGAAGTTGCAACTACAGATCCAAAGATTGACCTTCGTGGCCTAGAAGATCTCCTCATCTAAACTACACTATAAGTTCATCTGAACCTCCTCTAAAAGATGCAACTTTTGGTGGTGGAATGAAGTCAATCCGATGAATGGTTTGCAAGATATCGACTGCCCTAGTTTGAAGCCGGAAACTGCTGAAACTGAAGCTGCAACTGCAGAAGTAAAGATTGACCTACGTGGCCTAGAATATCTCCTCATATAAACTACACTATAGGCTCATATGAACCTCCTCTAGAAGCCGCAACTTTTGGTGGTGTAATGAAGTCAATCCGACGGTCGGTTTGTGAGATTAGATATCATTTTGGGATTCAACTGCGTTAAGTAAGTCATTCACGTATGACCATTTCCATGAGAGGTAGTCGTAAGTGACTAATTTCTCATGATTTTTGAATAGTTCACTTAGCACTCATTGCATCGGGTGTCACAGGGGTGAAGAAGTGGGATTGAAACTAGTGAAATGTGTAGAACGAATCACATAGCATCAATCATCACTTCCGGGGCTTGCACCCGGTAACCAGGACTTCCCAGGAGGTCACCCATCCCAGAACTCCTCTGGCTCAAGCGCGCTTAACTGTGGAGTTTTTCGCCACAATCAAGCCCACTTAGCTTGCTACCCCATTTGCAAAACCTTAGCAAGTATTG
>APFE030655873.1:9167-20799 GCA_000404065.3 Pinus taeda | reverse complement strand
AAAATGAGGAATTTGGCGGATCTAAGGGATGGGAAGTGTTTGATAAGGTACATGAAGGATAGGGGAAGGTGTATGAACATCAGGAAACAAGTTTTTCCGATGATTTGACCGCCCAAGAGAAATTGGCTTGAAAACCCTAGGAGAGGGAAATGAACTTGCCAAGGCACAACTGAAGCATGAACAAGGTGTAAAATGACTCATTAGAAACTGACATGATAATGAAAACCCTATGAATGATGATAGAATCAGCTAAATGGTGACATAGATTCACATTTGGGCAACTTTAGAAGGAGTGAAAGCAAACCCTAGACCTAATGCCTAGTGACCAAATTTTGCTTGAAGACTCACTGAAATGACAAAATTTGACCTTGACACTTCAAAATCACTTTGTAAGAGCACATTTGATCACTGGAGGAAGGCTGTAAAGACTGACACTAACAGGTCCCACATACCTTGATTGATCTGGGATCTACCATTAATGTGATGAAAAAGGACACAATGCTCAAACATAACCTCCAAGGCTCCTTGAGGAAGACCACGACAGTGCTGTAGCTAGCAGACTTCTCCACAATGACCCCTAAGGGGGTTGTGGAAGATGTGATGGTCTCCATTGATTCTTGGGAGTACCCTGCTAGTTTCTTAGTTCTCCAGCCAAAGGCAAAGATCACTGGGTATCCTCTCATTCTAGGAAGACCCTGGTTGGCTACAGCCGATGCCTACATCAATTGTCGAGCTGGGAACATGACCATAAAGAATGAGCACATGTCCAAGCAATTAATCCTATATCCTCCTGCCCAACCCTTGCTAGAACATGATATACCCCTCTGGTTGGAGGAGGAGGATGAGGATGAAGTTTATTCTGTACCAATTTGTACATTTGAAATCACCATGGGGGGAAACCGCAAGATGAGGATAATATGATTGAAAATTTGATTCAGAATCCACCTCCTAGTGTATCACTATTAGAAGACATAGTAAGAGAAACTCAAAACAACCCCTCAACTGATCTCTGTGTGGCCGACCCCACTTCTCTCCATGTTAAAAATATAGAGTTTGGCCCAGAAAGAACATTGAAAATCAATCCATCCCTAGCTACTTCCGAGGCGAAGGAGCTATGCAGCATATTGAGAAAACATCTAGATGCCTTCACCTGGAGTTATAAGGAGATGAAGGGAGAGAAACCTTCAATATGTACTCATCATATATACATCAAGGAAGATTGCAAGCCAGTTAGGCAGCCTCAAAGGAGGATGAACCCAACACTTAAAGGTATTGTTAAGGAAGAACTGCAGAAATTGCTTGATACAGGATTCATCTATCCCATATCTGACAGTGAATGGGTCTCTCCTTTGGTGCTAGTGTCAAAGAAAAATGGTAAGTGGAGAATCTGTGAACAAGGCCACTAAAAAGGACCATTTTTCTTTACCTTTCATAGATCAAGTGTTAGACGGTTTGGCAGGGAAAAAAATTTTCTCCTTCCAAGATGGGTTTATCGGGTACAATCATATTCAAATCAGCCTGGAAGACCAAGATAAGACCACTTTCACTTGTCCTTGGGGTACCTTTGCATACCAAGTCCTTCCTTTTGGTTTGTGCAATGCTCCAACCACTTTCCAAAGAGAGGTATTGTGTATTTTCTGAACTGGTTCATGATGCAGTAGAAATATACATGGATGATTTTACTCCTTATGGCTCTGACTTTCAAGAAGCTTTATCTAACCTAGGAAAATTTCTAGATAAGTGTATTGAGATGAACTTGTCCCTCGGTCCGAAAAAATGTGAAATTTTTATGACTAAAGGGACTGTGCTAGGTCATGCAATATCTCAACAAGGACTGCAAGTGGACCCCAACAAAATTGCCATCATCCAAAGGGTCCCACCTCCTCAAAATGTGAGAGATGTCAGAAGCTTCCTAGGCTTAGCTAGATATTAGAGGAGATTCATTAAAGACTTCAACAAGTTATCCTCTCCTTTGTTTGGCCTCCTAGGCAAAGATGTTGAGTTCATATGGTCGGAAAAATATCAAGAAGCCCTAGATACCTTGAAGAGCAAGCTAATGACTGCCCCAATTCTCAGAGGCCCAAACTGGGCCCTACCCTTTCACATTTACACAGATGCCTCAAAAAAAGAAATAGGAGCAGCCTTAGGACAAATTGATGAAAATTTACCTTATGCCATATACTTTATAAGCAAAAACTTGTCAAAGGCAGAGTTAAACTATACAGTGACCGAGAAGGAACTCCTAACTGTCGTGCATTCCTTAAACAAATTCATACATTATATCACACACTATCAAACCTTTCTGCACACTGATCATGCTCGCATTATTAGATGGTTTCTTTTACTGCAGCAATTTGATTTGACCAATATTGATAAGCCTGGTAAAGAGAATGTTGTTGCTGAATTTTTGTCTAGAGTAAATTTTCCTGCAGGTGAAGAAGGAATGGTGGATGAACAAATTCCAGATGAACACCTATTTTCTATATCAGTACTCTCTCCATGGTTTGCTGATATAACAAACTATTTGGTTTCAACACAGTTCCCACCAAGCATATCCTCAAAAGAGTAGAGAAAGATAGTAAGGAAAAGCACCCTTTTCACCTGGATTGGAGGCAATCTCTTCAAACTTGGCCCAGATCAGATCTTGAGAAGATGTGTCAGGGAGGAGGAAGTCTTTGACATCCTCCTGACCTGTCATGATGGGCCTTGCGGAGGTCATTTTGCAGCAAAAAGAACCGCCTTCAAGATATTGCAAGCAAGCTACTACTGTCCCATTCTTCATTAAGATGTGACAAGATACATGAGCCAGTGTGATCGATGTTAGAGGATGGGGAAACCCACTCCAAAGGATGAAATGCCCATGAAACCTCAAGTGACCTTTGAGCCATTTGAGAAGTGGGGCATGGACTTTGTGGGGCCTATCAACCCTCCTTAAAGGCAGAAGCAATACATCATTGTGTGCACTGACTAACTGACAAAGTGGGCAGAGACAAAAGAAATCAAAGCAGTGATAGAGGAAAAAGTAGCTAAGTTTTTGAGGGAAAACATATTCTACAAGTTCAGGTATCTGAGAGAGTTGGTCATAGACCAAGGTAGTCAGTGCACTTCCAACCTGATTGAAGACCTGCTTACACATCATAAGATCCAGCACAGGACTTCCACCCCTTACCATCCACAAGCCAATAAGCAAGTGGAGGTCACTAACCAAGCATTGGAAGGGATCCTAACCAAGGTAGTGAGTAGCAGCATAAACGATTGGGTGGATAGATTAGTTGAGGCCACTTGGGCCTACACCACAACATGGAAGACCACCACCAAGTTCACACCCTATGAACTGGTCTATGGGAAGAAGGCTTTGTTGTCAATAGAGTTTGAATTCAATACCCTAAGGATAGAAACTCAACTAGACCTAGACCTTAGCCATGCACAAAGGGAGAGATTACTTCAACTCAATGGATTGGATGAATACAAATTGCAAGCCCTTCTCCATACAAAGGTAGTTCAGCTTCAAAGAAAGATATGGCATGACAGAAATATCAGGGAGAAGCAATTCCAAGAGGGAGATTGGGCACTACTCTATGATTTAAGATACAAGGATTTCAAAGGCAAGTTGAGGACAAGATGGCTGGGACCCTACACTATGGATAAATGCAATGAAAATGGTTCAGTTCTAATTAGAACCATTGATGATGAAGCCATCCCCATGCTTGTCAATGCACATAGGTTGAAAGTCTACAAGAAACCCCTCTCCAAATGAGAGTTGATTGAATATTTGAATAAAATAGTGATGGTAGTGGAGCATGTCTTAGCTTCCACCTCACACAATCACTGAATAAAAAAGAGAAAAAATAAGGACTCAAGTGAAAACCTCCATGAGGCGCTTGAGTCCCATCATTGGGTTGAAAACCTCTTCTAAGGCGGCCCAGTGATGTCAAAAAAAAAATGGAAAACAGTAAGATCCCTGGGTGAAAGCCTCCCTTGGAGGCACCTAGGGTAGGCAATTAAGGTGAAAACCTCTCTGAGGTGCCCTAGTTGTTTTCAAAAAAAAAAAAAAAAGAGAAAGAAAAAATGAATTTTTATTGCATTGCAAGTTTGCAGGAGGACTATAGGGAGCAAAAGAAGGTGCCAAGGGGACCCTGAAATTCATACTAGGATCTATCTCATCTTCTCCACACCTTCTCCCATCATTTTTGGCATCTCTTTCACCCCCACTGTACCTCTTCTTCCAAAACTATGTTTTCTACAGGAGGCTCTATTTTTTCTACATGAGGCTCCTGTAGGAATTATAGAGAGCCAAAAGTGTCTACAGGAGGCAGTTTGAGGGACACGAAAAGCTTCATGAGGAACCTATAATCCCTCTTACCATCTTCAAACCTCCTTGCCATCATTTCCAAGCCTGCATCACACTCTAAGCATTATTATTATTATTATTATTATTATTATTCCTTTCCAAGAAAAAACACAGAAAAACAATTTTTCAGTTTTGCAAAAAAAAAAAGGAGGAAAAGGCACCATTAAATTTACCTGAAGCTTACCTACTATCCCTCCATCATTCATCTCCGCCTCTGGCATCATTCTCGAGCTCCAAGCACAAGGAAATAGCTGAAGTTTCAAGGGGAGAAGCAGCTACAGGAGCTTTTGTAGGAATTCATGTAGCAGCTGATCCCATAGAATTCCAACACCAGTAGCAAGGGACAACACATCTGAAGGTTTAAAAGTCACATGCAACTAAGCTCCAGCAAAAGAATAACCGGTAAAAACACACAACAACACATCAACAAGTAGAGACAACATGCATGAGGGAAAATGAAGGCATGCAACAGAGAAAGCCACAACACCTCATAGTCGATGGTAGAAAATACACTTGGATTACAGGTAAGTAGCTAAGTCATTCCTCTATCTGCATTTGTGTAATTAGGAATCATATGAAGGAAACAAGATGGTTGAAATCGAAAGAGGAAAAGGTGGCCAATTAACTTGGCCACCTTCATTTAGTTGACTCCACTTAACCGAGATATCACCCACACGTGCGCATAGTCAACTCAAGCAAAAGATGCGAAGGACATGTAGTGGTACGAAGAGTTAACTTTGATGCAGTAATGAGGGGATGATTACGAGGGGGGTCATGATGACCAAGTAGGTGGGGACCAACGGTCCTAATCTGGGCAACGTACACCTTTCGAGCTCAGCACTCATAACTGAAAACAGCCATAAAAGGTAATGAGCACTCCTCCCCGCGCATTCTCACCACCTTTTCTTCAGTTTCTCCTCTTAACTCAGCCACACAACAATCTTATTATGCCCCCACAGCTTCGTATCCACCATCCTCCATCGATTTCCTCCATATTTTTTCTCTCGACGTCTTCTGCAGGAGCCCTACAGGTTTTCTACAAGAGCACCTATAGGAAATCTATAGGAGGGACAGCGGGCTTCTACAGGAGGGGTAGTGAGTCATTTTGAAGGGAGGAAACGTAATTTTTGGCACAAATCTTAGTCTGAAGAGGTAGGGTTCATGAATGCCCTCTGTTGAATATCAAAATATGAAAGAGTTGGTCTCAAATTGAAGATAAAATGAGTCTTTAAGAGGGTAGAAATACATTAAATATATATATATATATGTGTGTGTGTGTGTGTGTGTGTGTGTGTGTTTTTTTTTAAACACAGTCCCCTCTGTTTTTCTATTTCACTCAAAATTCTTTATCTCCACCTCCATATCTGGTTTTTCATAAGAAGTATAAGCAGTGTGACAGGGGGGTTTATGAGAAAAGAGCCCACTAACTCCACTAGACCCCATGCACATCCTCAAGTGGTGGAAATATTTACAAGGGAAAACTGGATGAATTTCTTTGAGAAGTTTAGAGGGTTTGATGATGAAAATGCCCATGAATTTTCTCTCTCTCTAGTCCCTCACACAAGAACTCATGCTACTGTAACCATTAGAGGCCTCTCCATTGAAATTACCCCTGAATTCATCAGTAGGGTCACTACCCTTCCTCTTGGGCTACCTTGGAGTAAAGATGAGAAAATAATTAGCCAGGCTGCCAAGAGAAAAAAATTCCAAGATAATGAAACCCATGTTGAAGACAAAAATGGAATTAGGAGGGCTAGTGTACCATATCCCTAGGATGAGGTTAGCTACCAAGTGATCAAATACATTTCTTGTGAAGGGAGGCACAACATTGTTTATGGATATCATTTTAGAATCCTCCAAGAATTGAGATATGGCATGGATACCCCAACACATCAAAAGCTCAGTATCCCTTACTTCCTCCTTCAATCCCTCATTGACTCCAACACCAAGGTACAAGAAGGAAATTCACAAAAGCTAGCTCACCATGGCCCAATCAAGATCCTAGTAGAAGAAAACCTCCATACCCTTACAATCCCTATAGCATGGGAAGTTTTCAGAAATATGACAGCTGAGGATGACATCAAAGCATTAACCTATGATGTCCGTTATGCTATTAGTGAGGAGGGAGAATAGAAAGGAGGATAAGATGAAGCTAGTGGTGACATAGCAGAGCAAGAGAGGAAGGAAGAAAGACGAGAAATAGAGGAGGGGAGAGTTGAAGAGACAAAACAGGAGGTAGAAAAAGAGACAAAGCAGGAGGAGGAAAAAGAGACAGAAGAGGAAGAAAAGGAGGCAAAGAGGGCAGAGAAATGAGAAGAGTCCCCTGAAACTTTGGAAAGAGAAGCAGCAACTACCCTCACTACCCTCAGTACACCAGTCAAGCAAAAGCAAAAGAGGAAAAGAAGAACCTCCATGTATTTCAGGGCAAGAAAGAGTACCAGAATTAAAACAGGCAAACCTCAGCCCTCATCAAAGACTCCCATTAACATTGAAGATGCACCATCTGCCAAGGTGAAAGAATCTCCTTCCAAGACAACCATAACCTATGAAGGAGGACTACAAGATCTTCTACATGGAAGGGAAAGGAAATTCTACAGGACCCCAAACCAGACCTACAGGAGGCTAAAACAGTCCTACAGGAGACACTGTCCAAACTACAGGAGACACAAAAACTTGAGGAAAATAGAGGAGGACAGCCAGAGGTGAAAGAGGAAGCACAAGAGCTACAAGAACCTGATCCCCAACCTAATCTTGACTCATATTATAGACTACTTGAGGGAAGCAAGATAATCCCGTAGGAATTTGCAATTCCATGGTTTTTCGAATTGGAAAAAGAGAGAGTGAGAACGCATAGGTAGATGTAGATAGCCAAGTCCAAAAGAGTTGAAGATATTGGCCACATGGAATACAAACTTAGGGAAATGGGTAGGGAATTGAGTGCTCTCAGAGATAGATAAGCCATTACAAGTAGCCACCTTGAGAATGAGAATGAATTACTAAGGAGGTAGCTGCAAGAGAAAGAGACTCATTTGACATACATGGCCAGCTTATCCATAGAAGCATCATAATGCAAATCACCAGCCAAAGCTTATCACCTCTATCTGAAGGATCAATGGCTTCAATTCCAAATAAAAACTTTGGCACAAAGAGGCATAATGCCTTTCCAAGACTACAGGTAGTTCATGGATTTGTGTGACCAAAGAACCTCTAAGGAAAAATCAAAGATGGCAAAGTTCTATCTACACAACATGGCCCTCATAGACCTGAATGTGTGGGACCCCAATGCCAAGCTAAGGAATCTGCAATTAATGGCCATGGCGTCATGGATGAACCATGAATAATTGATGGCAACAGAAATGAAAAGATTGTTAATAAAAGAGCAGAATGAACCATTGATGATAAGAGTTGAGCCATCAGATCTTATAGCACTCATCAAAACACACAACCTGCTTGCCAATGACCCTGAGATTGCCCCTAAATATCTAGCCAAACAAGAACAAGCCATTGCACACTTTGAAGATATGCTTAGGCTACTTGGGGATGACTGTGTGCATGCATGCATGAGAAGCTGGAACAAACTAACCCATAGCTTGCAGATCAGAGAATACCATTCCCCCATGAGGCTGAAGTAGGCATTAAAAAGAGTGCCAATGTACAAGCGCTCCATGCAAAGGCTGAAGGTCAACTAGATTGGCCTCAAACTGAGTCCTCCATTCATATAAGGCATGCTGGAAGGCAAAAGAGAAGAAGAAGAGAAGGAGTAGTGGAAGGACATAGACCGAAAGGAAGGATTTTATGGAGAACATGAGCAGACCACATCAGAAGCCTAGAATGCTAGGGAGACCACCAGGGCCATGAAAGACCAAGAGATTGACTAGGTTGCTCAGAGGATGAGCAACACCTTCAGTAGGGGGTGATGATGAACCTCATAAATGGATAATTATATGGGCTCATATTACCTCCTAACCTAGTCAAATCAACCATTGTCTTATCTTATTGTATGATTTTCTAATTATATTTATGCTTATAGGGTGAGTTAAGTTAGTTATTATGCCATGTGGTCTAACATGTATTTAATGCAGATTATTGATGGATTTCAAGGTCAAACTATAGCAATAACTCGAAGTAGACAGAGGAGAGGAATTATAGGAGGGAATCCACCTCATTTATTTCTCTTCACTTCGAATTCCCCTTCATTCAACTTGGAGTACAAGCAACCGAATCATGCACTAGAAGGCAGTCAAGAAAGTTGAAGATGATTGATAGTTATCTCAAGTTTTGAGAGCCAAGCCTCCTTAATTTTAAGGAAGCTATTGGTAGCTTCAGATGTATAAGTAGAGAGGCCTAGGGCCTCACTAGGGTCAACTTTTTTTTGCTTGTGTAAACTGTGCTCAAATTTCGAGCTTACTATTTTATGATAGTTGTTGGAAATAATATTGAGAGGGGGGCGGGGGGGGTGAATCAGTATTATCTAGTCAATTATTTTCTTTTTCAAAACACAGAACATATACGCTACTTCAGTTAGAGAAAATCACGTATATACACAACTATAGATAAGGGAACCCACGTATACCATGCAGACTTATAATTTAATATATTCTATGGATGTTAATCATTAATATGTGCATCAGAATCATATAAACAGTAACCAGGAACTGTAAAACAGAGCAGAAGACAATCACACAAGAACACAAGATATAAGGTGGAAACCCAATGTGGGTGAAAACCACCTGCTGCAATTCGTCTCTATCTTCTTTTAATTAGAAACTTCTTTTTACAAAGATTCTGTACTGGTGCAGTCCTTTACCAGTACGCAGGCTGCTACCTGCAGAGAGCTACAACCCTCTCTCGTTCTCCAGCTTCTCCTGGAAGGGAGCTACAACCCCCTTAGTTTTTGTACTAGTTGGGATACTAGTACGCAGGATACAACCTGCAGAAGGCTACAACCTTCTCTTTTCTTCGATGGACCACGTTTCATAAATTTTCAGACTGGATCCATAAACAGAAATTAACCATTAAGAATCAAACAATCTCCTTTTCACCAATTAAAATTGAATCAAATAGAAACTTCTCTGACAACTGTACCCAGAACCTTGTAACAGTATCCACACACCAATTCTAAACCCAGATCACTGTAGCAATAAACAAAAGCAACTAGAAGATAATTCAAGAGACGTACACTACTTCAACAACCAGAAACCTGCGTGCATACGCTTTTGTGTTTGGACCAACTTGCATATACGTCGTTATCATCCACAGAACCTGTGTGTATACGCGCCTTCGCTTCACTGAACCTGCATACAGATTTATAAAGGATAATTCACTCTTTCAAACATTCAGACATTAGTTAACCCAAATTACCATATTTATAGATCAAGCATGCGCCACATATAACAGATCAAAATCATACAAAGATACTATCAATCAAGCCTTAAGATTTTGACCCATCAATAGAACTTGTCCTTCTCCTTGCGCTCAGGTTCCTTCTTCATTCAGATTCAGATCTGCACCATAACCCTATCACCAGTATTCCAGATCTAGCACTTTTTCAGATATTCAATGATTCAGATCATCCTTTGCCAAAAGATCTCCTTCCTCTTTTATAGCCTTAGGCCTTTCACAAAACCACGGTCCAAAACCATAACAAACCAATACCATGGACCCAATACATGGGATCAACACTTATGACGAGATACCATGGCCCAAAACCACAGGTTCAAATACCAAGGACTAAATACCACGGACCAAAAATAAGTTCTCCCACATGTACGCGCTTTTCCTTGCGTGAAAGTGCGTGTATAGCATACGCGCCCTTGGAACGTCCAACCCGTGTGTATACGCGGCTTCGTCAAAGTGAACCTGCATATATCTTTTCCTTTATTCTAAGAGCCTGAACTGTAATTTGTCACCAGAGTAAGTTGCCATCAAGGACAATGCTTGTGCCATAGTGCCAAACCAGTGTCATAGTACCAACAATAACCCCCTTTGGACTTGATGGCAACCCCAAGATTCTCAAAGTCATTCTCCCCCTTTGTCATCAAGGGCAAAGGGTTATGCTCCCCCTGAGTACATGTCGAAATCTCTGCTCTGCTGTGCTGACCATGTTCCCCCTGACTGTAGGCAAGATCTTCAAAAAGATTTTCTTAAAAAAGAACCATGACTTATACATCATAACGACCTTCCTATCACCAAAAGACTTTATACATACAACCATCATTCAACCAAGTGGGGATACATCAGAAATTTACATATGACAACCAAGTTCATTACATCAATCATCCCAGGCATAGTGGGGTAACCAAAATAGGCCGTTACATGACCTTGATAATAATAAAAGATATACAGGACATAGAGACGAAATATCTAGAGAAAGACTATGAAAGTCACTGATATCAGCAGCATCTGTCAGTCACTATTTAGATCAACAACCATGTTCTCCTTCTATTCTCCTTATGTACTTGTTCCACCTGAAACCAACAACAACTGTGAAATGACAACAATGCATTATTACAAGATTATCTACTCCCCCTGAACCTGTGCCAGATGATCTCTGTCAGGCCCATATCAGACTCCCTTCAACCAAAGTCTATCCCCACCGATTTCCTTCAAACCATCATATACGCGACTGTATCTGCATAAACCGGCGTATGTACACGGATCCTCCTCATGCAACTCACGTACAACCATATTTATCTAAAACAGACAGGTTTCAACAGCAGGATGATGCATCAACTACCCCCAACTTCTGTCTGAGGTATTCAAATGTCTCCCTGGGCAGTGGTTTGGTGAAAATATCAGCAACTTGTTCCTTGGAGGGAACATATTCCAATTTGACCTTTTGTTCCAGCACTTGTTCCCGGAGAAAATGATACTTGATCGGTATGTGCTTGGTATTTGAATGCATGATTGGGTTCTTTGAAATGTTCATTGCACTTGTATTATCACATAAGATGGAGATAGGTGGAGTACAAGTGATTTGAAAATCCTGCAAAGTTTGCATCATCCAAAGGAGCTGTGTGCAATAAGATGCAGCAGCCACATATTCTGCTTCAGCTGTAGATAAAGCAATCGAACTTTGTTTCTTGCTGAACCAAGATACTAATCTGGAACCCATAAAGAATGCACCACCACTAGTGCTTTTCCTGTCATCCACGCTTCCATATCAATCTACATCTGTATAAGCATGAAGAGTGAGATTTGTATCTCTAGGATACCATAGGCCATAGTTTTGAGTTCCTTGAAGATACTTGAAAATTCTCTTTACTGCCTGAAGATGAGTTT
>APFE030655856.1:0-23113 GCA_000404065.3 Pinus taeda | reverse complement strand
TGTTACTTCTAAGTTCAAAGAAAAATTATGGTGTGAGAAAGATTTAGCATCTAAAAGAAAATTAAGTTATTATAAGAAGGTCATCAACCCCACCTTTGAAGATCAAAAGTATCTCTCTATTCTAACTAGCTCAAAAAAGAAAATTAATATAGCAAAGATTAGAACGAATTCTCATGAGCTCCATAGTGAAACTGGCCGCTGGGTAGTTCCTAAAACGCCATGGATAGAAAGGATCTGTCATATTTGTGAGAATAGGAGCATCGAGGATGAAAACCACTTCGTCTTAGAGTGCCCTGCTTACAACCACATTAGATCTCAATTTCACAACCTTTGTTACAATACTGACCTTCCTAGCCTTTTACAATGCCAAAATTATAATGAACTCGGGAGGCTTCTCTCCAAGCTTTTTGAGCATAGGAATAAAATCTTAAATCAAAATAAATAATTTGTCTTTTTAGGTCCGATAGATCATTATTTGGTCTCAGTGGACGTTAACCATCATCCTCCTCTCCTCTTCAAAATTAATAATATAATATTCTATTTCTAGAAATTATTAAAATTAGGTACAATGTCATGCATCATAAGTAATTTATTTAATTAAATAACATTAGGTTATTAATAAAATAATACTAATGGTTATTATAAATTTATTATTTGTTTGAATGATTTCTTTTGAAGAACTTATATTAATAAATTTAATATTATTATTATTTTTATAATATTAAAATTAATAATATAATATTCTATTTCTAGAAATTAGTAAAATTAGGTAAAATGTCATGTATCATAAGTAATTTATTTAATTAAATAACATTAGGTTATTAATAAAATAATACTAATGGTTATTATAAATTTATTATTTGTTTGAATGATTTCTTTTGAAGAAGTAATTTAGGTTACATAAATAAATTATATATTCTTATTCCAAAAATAATAATAGGATGAATAAATAAATAATTTTAATGGTAATTTAAAAACAATAAGTATTCATTTATTAAATTATTAACTAAATATATATATGAATTATTTATTAAAGGTATGTTAATTTGTTTATAAAATTATACTAACTACTATTGATGTAATATTAGATTTTTTCTGTTTTTAAAAAAATTAATTAAAATTACAATTATTAATACTATTCTTAAGAGAGGTTAGTTTGAAAAATTAAATAATTTAATTTATATATATATATAATATATATATATATATATATATAGTATATATATATATATATATATCTTATTTTAATCATATTAAAAAAAAATATCTAGAAAAAGCCATAACTTATTTCGCTAATTTTAATAAATAATTCATATATATATTTGTTAATAATTTAATAATGAATACTTATTGTTTTTAAATTACCATTAAAATTATTTATTTATTCATGCTATTATTATTTTTGGAATAAGAATATATAATTTATTTATGTAACCTAAATTACTTCTTCAAAAGAAATCATTCAAACAAATAATAAATTTATAATAACCATTAGTATTATTTTATTAATAAACTAATGTTATTTAATTAAATAAATTACTTATCATACATACATTGTACCTAATTTTACTAATTTCTAGAAATAGAATATTATATTATTAATTTTAATATTATAAAAATAATAATATATTAAATTTATTAATATAAGTTCTTCAAAAGAAATCATTAAAACAAATAATAAATTTATAATAACCATTAGTATTATTTTATTAATAACGTAATGTAGGGTCCTACAAATAAATTAGTTAAGATACTATTCATTGTACCTAATGTTACTAATTCCTAGAAATAGAATATTATATTATTAATTTTAATATTATAAAAATAATAATAATATTAAATTTATTAATATAAGTTGGGTAGGGTCCTACAAATAAATTAGTTAAGATACTATTCATTGTACCTAATGTTACTAATTCCTAGAAATAGAATATTATATTATTAATTTTAATATTATAAAAATAATAATAATATTAAATTTATTAATATAAGTTGGGTCGGGTCCTACAGTCAAAAATAGCCATTATGTAGCAGTTGGAGTCTCTCATGAACATGCAGGACAGATCTGTTTTTTCAAATTGTCATGAGGATGAACCACACTAGTTGGTTCCAAAAGCATTAACAAAGGTCTTTTTCATGTTAAACAAATTAATTATTTTATCACTCTCAATAAAACCCCCACCATTTCCTCCCTAATTAAAACTAAATTAATTGAAAGTTTGTTATGAGTTAATTTAGCACCTTATTTTATTCAACCCATGGTATTTTGCTTGTAAGCATAAAAATAAATAAATTAAAAGTTAGTTACGAATCATGCTTACCACTTGTATTGAGCACATTGTTTTATTTAACTCATGGTATTGTATTAGTAGTTTAGGAGACTTATTTTCCTATAAAAAAGACATCTATGTTAATTAAGTGCATTCATAGTAGCCCATTGTTAGTTCAATTGGTAGAGTCCCCTCATTAAAACACCTTTTCTATTTGAGAGGTCAATACCTTGAATTATCTCAAAGGAGATTGAATTCTCTTTCCACTCTCCTCAAGCTTCTTGGTGGCGTGAGATCAGTGCGAAGTTCTATTGTGGATCCTGGGAGTACACATATTCAATGGAAATAGTCACTGATGTGTGTGTTCTCCCACCACACTTTTACTCAAGCAAAGTTGGGGAGATGAAGGTATGGCTCATTTTAAAGTGTTATTTAATTCACCAATAACACTTTACTATCTTCTAGTTTCTCTAAGATCTCTTAGTAACATTTTATTATTTCTATATTTCAGCCCATCTACTTAGGTTGAGAGATTTTGTTTTAGTTGAAATTATAGATTTTATTGTTCTGTGTTTCAATTTTTTTGTTAAACTATTTAATAACTACCTTTTATTATTATATTAATGGTTTTATAAATCTATTAATTATTTATTAAAAATAATGTTTTCTGTTACATTTCTTCATGTTTTAATAATTATTTTCTGTTAGACAAAGACCGAAGTGGAAAAAAGAAAGGAGCTGGTCAAACAAGAACTAGCTGAATCTGCGATTACCGGACAAGTTGTGGACTATTTCAATCCAGTAATGAAGTTGAGGATATTATTAGGCGATAAGGAAATTGACTTAGGTGACGAAGTAACTGCTGATAAGCTTAAACACACACCTACCCGTATTTATCACAAGCCCTTTGAACCCTTGCAGCAACCGATATCAGTAGCTTTGGTAAGTTACTCAATTTTAATCAATATCTTTCCATTTATATTTTATCGAATTGAAATTCATATATTATTAAGCTGTTAACATTCTCACGCATTCAGGTTATCACCGATCCTGATGGCGACAAGTTACAATGGTAACATATAATCCTTAACTCATTGATATCCATTAAATAATCTCACAATAAAAGTATGAATCAATGGTTGTTTTTTATTAATGTTTACCTTGCACTGCAGGTTAATTACTTATTTCATTGCCAAGGATGCAGGTGAAAAAGGTATCGTACGGTTTGTTACTTTCTTTGATATTTACATTCACAAATCACGGTTTATTTACATTCATTCATATTTTCTGTTTGGCTGTCATGAAATATTAGGAGAAGTAAAGGAGGAGATTTTTCCTTATGAAGCTCCTGCACCCGGTGCACGCAAGATAGTTTTGATCTTGTTCAAGCTTGACACCGATCCCGCTGTGCCTGAATCCAGAGGCGAATTTTCCACCAGAAATTTCGTGGAAACAAATCAACTTGGACTGCCGCTTGCTGCTTCATTTGTCAACATCCGTCGCGCACCAACTAGGAAGAGGAAGCAGAAAAAAATAAGTGATAATATTTATAATACTCATCCTGACTCGGTCATTGAGTGGAGCCTATCCTGACTGGAGCATTTACTGGAGAATTTAGGTTTAGTTAGCAGTTGGATCCAATAAAAACATTGTTTTTGGTCGTTGTATTGCGTGTAGGTGATTAAATCTAAGCTGGCAAATAAAATTTTTGTTTCCTTTATTTAGGTTTCATATGATTAGCTTTTACTTTGGTATTATTAGTTATGAATGCCAATCTAATTCACTAAATGTGCTGTTTTAATATTTTGATTGAAATTCTCTAAAATTAAAATAGTTTAGTTATTTTCGAATTGATTTATATATTTAAAAATATGATATGGTTATATTTTAAATCTGCTTTTTAATATTTTGATTCAAATTCTGTAAAATTAAAATAGTTTAGTTATTTTTTAATTTATTTATATATTTAAAAATATGATATAGTTATTTCTTTTGTTTTTCATAATATTAGTTATGAATGGCAACCTAAGTCAATAATTGTGTTGTTTTTGAATAGGCAATTATATTTAACTATTTAACTATATATTATATTGTTGAATTTGTAGTTCTTGTTGGTTCTAAAAGAATAGACAAATGAATTTAAATGTGATTACTGCCCAAAACCATCTTTACACTATATTGTATATTTTTTTGGGCAAAATCTTACCATTTGTCCTGGAATAAGCTTAATATTTTTTTTTACACTAAATCAGGTAATTATATTTAACTATTTAAATATATATGCTGTATTTTTTGGCAAAATCCTACAATTTGTCCTTTTTGGAATACATTTGTTAACTAATTTATGTTTGACTATATATTCTATATTTTTGCAGCCAATCCCATAATTTTTTCTTTTATTTAACTATTTTTTTATCTGTTTAACCATTTTATATTTAACTATATTTTATATTTTTGGCTGAATTCACTAATTTATCATTAAATATATTTTTGAAGTAGATGAATGTCTTTAGAGATTAATCACATCATTAAGATTTGGTACAAGTTTTGATCTAAGTAACTTAATAAGGTAGATAAAGTAATATTTTAAAAATGGTGGTTAAGAGTTATTGATTAAAATATTATATATTTTATTATAAATAAGGTTTATGAACAATTATATATAAAAAAACAGTTTTTAATATCATGTGAATCATTTTAAATTTAATTTAAACTCTATGGCTTATGAGTTTGTTACTAAATATTTAGTTTAATTATATTAAATCAACTAATTGTATACCATTAATAATTGTTCAAAAATTTGATTTATTTAGCTAAATTATATTAATTCATTAATTCATAAATTTAAAAAGTTATATATATATGTATATATAAATAATTTTTAGGGTGAAAATCTCTTCCTCTTATAGTGCCCCGTTACATCTAACTTTCAAAATCTTTGTTGCAATATTGACCTTCCTATCTTTTTAACTTGTCAAAATTTTGAGGCTTCTCTAGAGTTTTTTTTTTTTTTTTCTTTTGAGCATAAGAATAAAATCTTAAACTAAACTAAATAATTCTTTTCTTTATGTCCCATAGACCTTAGTCTACATTAACCATTATAATCATCACCATCATAATATAATTATATTATCTAAATTAAATAATATTAAAGTTATATGGTTAAGAAATAGTTATAATCATATAAATCTAAATATAGTAGGGTTCTTTTTATTTATTTTAGTTATAATAAAAATAATATAGCAAATAAAAATATATATGGTTCACCTCAAGATATAATCTAAATAAAAGAATTTACTAGGAGCTTAATCATTTTAAATTATGATAAATAAATTAAAATGTAGATGAATATTAAAAGAAAATATTATAAATAAAAATAAAACTTAACTATTTTATATTTTAGATTTAACTATTTTTTTAACTATTTAACTATTATATACATAACTTAAGATCATATTTTATTTTTCTTAACTATAATATATAATGGTTTTTATTTATCGTGTATTTAAATTATTTATATATATTTTATATTTACTTATTTATTGGTATTTTTTGGGCATGGTTATTAATGTCAAATGGGCCCACAATTTTAATTTATATTTTTTTAATAAAATGAAGATTAACATTGCATTAATAACTTCTTTGATATTGGGTAAGGTAGGTAAATAACATTAATAAAATATTTTACTAATACCCAAATTAATAATAAAATATTTCACCTATATCCAAATCAATAATAAAATATTCCACACATACCAAAATTAAACAATTTAAAATTATTTAAGACATGTACCTCTTTTTAAATTTAAAGGATTTTGATTGGTTTACATATTATGACATGGAATTATGTGAAAATTTAATGGTCACTTTAGGATGAAATGCCCTCTAATGCTAAGATCTCATGATTATTTTTAGCATTTTGGTTGAACTTTCACTACCATTTTCATCCACCTTTTGATCCTTCTTGTGTGATTTGAGCAACTAATAACCTCTTCTATTGAGTAATGATTTCCTCGAGGTCACTCCATCAAAGTACTTCACAAAATAGAATTCCTTCTCAACCTAACATGTGATAATTCTTTTGCTTCCCATGATATGTAAAGTAAATTCATTCTTTAAGTATACTTGCACACTTCCTTTCCTTTTCTACCTTATTATTAGTAGACTAATCATAGATATCTAACATTTTTGCACATAATTCAACCATTGTAGTTGAAGGAGCTCCCCCTGAATTTCTACATTTCTTGCCCCTTCACTTGAGGCTCCTCTCAATTACTTTACAAGACCACTTGTTGCTCCTTAACAATACGATTCTTTTCCTTCTAGCTCCCCTTTTCTTTTCTGGATATTTTTTAATTTTACTTGCATTCTTGAAGTACTTTCACAAGGATTCTTTTTCTTCAATTTAGATTCCATGAGGGCCAAGGGAAAGCTGTAGTATTTGGCCTTTATGATTGAGATTATGGTATGTAAAACATTTTATGTGCCAAATAAATTGAGGAAATGGCTCCAAACTTTTCCTCATATGACTTCTATTATTTTTCCATAAGCCCTACAATCAACATATTCCTACGTGAAGTCATTACACTTGTAACAATACCCAATAAAGAAAATTTTGAACTAATGGGGTTTCTTGAGAATTCAACTCGTTCATGTATTGGGAACAAATTGTCTTTCTCCATCTATAATTTGTTGCAATTTGTCCAAATTCCTCTCAACTAAAATACCTTACATTTCTCTAATGCTTCCATGTCACCTTCTCCAACTTTTGATTTTTATGATTCTGATTTCTCAAAGTTTATGCTTCCGATTTCTTTTGATTTGTTTGCTTATATTGAATTCAATCCTCTCTCTTCTAATTTTGCTTCAAGTTTCTTGCAACTGTTGATTTGATCTTTAACCTATTTTTTTGCTTCATATTTAGTCTTCCTCACCTTCTTGAACTTGGTTTTTAGATTAGAATTTTTGTTTTTTAGTCATGCTCTCTTGCCTCCAGAATCTAGAGATTACTTCATATCTCTATTCTGTGAGGTGAGCTTCTCAATTAATTTTGTTTCACGAACGAGCAAATTGCAGACATCTTCACAAAAGCGCTTGGAAGAGAAAACTTCAAAGATTGAGAATGATGCTTGGACTCACGAACATCCCTTCAGATTAAGGGGAGGAATGTTGACACCTAATCATCATTATTGGGTGAAACTAAAATTAATGTAAATAAATAATAGAGAATATGAATAGTCACTCGGAGATGAAATGAACAGTCTCTCCCTCATGTATATAATAAAAACCAACGTAAATGAAATAAATGAATTTATTTGGAGGACTTATTGCCTAGCCTTACAGAACCAAAAGGAATTAAAACTCAAGTTTATAACCTTATCACACCCAAAATTTAAATTAGCTCACATGCATCTTCCAAAGCGATCACCATGAGATCTAACCCATCTAATCAAACGGCTATTGCATCCCCCTCTCACCAACTAGCTTGGACGATCTCCACCATCAACCAATCCCACTTGATCCAATGGCTATCACGTAATCTTGCATGATGCATAACAAGTCAAAAGTGTGCAAAAAATGTGTTTTTCTCGTGCTATGTGTCAACCCTTCATGTTAATCGTGTGAATTTGCAAACTACCACTTACCAATTTGAGACCGTGCGAGATACTATTTACGCCTACGAAGACCTCTCTTCTATTCTCATTTAAGTGTGCAATTGTTGGCACATGATGAACATTAGATCTAATGGATATGTTGGATGACTTAGATCTTCTCCTAGGTTTCTCATGAATTTGTGACTATTTCCTCACTCCACCGAGACTTAGCATTTCTGCCAAGTTTAGTGTATCTATAGATTATTTTATGTGATCTTAAAAGATATCTCGGCTATTTCAATGCACAATGAGTGAAGATTTAGATGCAACCACACAAGACTATACAAAATATAATTCTAAAGGGCCCAAACTAGAAATCAACAAAACTCAGAAATATTTCAAAGGAAATTAAGACCTCCTAGATTTTACTATTCATGCACAATATTCACAAAGATACAGAGAGATTCCAAATTTTACATTCTAATCTTCCACAACCAAAATCCCCTTCTACTAATTCAAAACTTACATAAATATGTGTACATACAACAATGAGATCCTAAAACAATGGAAAAAATATGCCTAATCCTAGATAATATATAATGTGCATGATATTCTGCTCCAGAATCTCAACTAAGCCTAAAAACTTGAATTAATTACAAGATAATTCAAATCTGCGAATTCTAGCTCAAATCTTATCTAGAAATCTTTGTAAAGTGACAGCTAAATGATTCCACTCCTTTGCTTGTAAACTTCTTTTGTATTTTTGGAATAAAATTCAACGTCTTTTTTCTTCTAGCCTCATGCCCCTGCATCATAAACATTCATTGCACACCTGTCAAACAAATATCGAAGTTAGTTACCGCCAACTTGGAATCCTCCTCTTTAAGTAATAATACTTGTTAACTAAGAAAATATTTTATTATCTATTCCTCCATTATGATGGGGCACATATATTAATTATTCTCATTTAAGTGTATCTTATAATTTCTCCAAAGTATATTATTGGATATCAAGACTAATAGTGTAGCCCACATCATAACTATACATAAAAATATGCATAGTTTCACCTAGGTAATCACCTAGTTCTCATAAAATATAATACCCTCTTATGAGTTGCTAATGATGGCTCATTCAACAAGGCTAGATAAAGAAATGAAAGGAAAATTCAAGATGATCCTAAGTAAGATAAGCCAAAGAACAGTAAGAACTAAAAAATATTTAAGAAAATGAAAAGAAAGGAAAAACTATACCACTTCATTAACTAGTCATGGCCCTAAAGTTTTGTGGCTTAAAATAAAAAGGATTACTAAATTAAAGAAAACATATAAAACGATAATAAATACTCTGGTGAAGTGGTAATACCAAGAAAAATACTCCCTTTTCATGTTTTCCACAAAATAAATTGAAGAATTGTTGCTAAAAAAACTATACAATAGAGATCATTTTTGTGATTTTGAGGGTAGTTTTATAAGGCTTTTCATTTATTTTTATATTTAATTTTTATCACCTTTAAAATAAATTGAAGACTTGTTGCTAAAAAACTATACCATAGAGATCATTATTGTGATTTTGAGGGTAGTTTTATAAGGCTTTTCATTTGTTTTTATATCTAATTTATATCAAGTTTACATATTTTTAAAAAGTAACATAAGGAATACTTATCTACATGAGTAATAAGGGTATGGGAAATTTACTAAAATAAATTTATGCCATAAAGTTTTAAGGGGATTATCTATGAAATACATAAACACAAGAATTGTTTGGCAAATTGATTATAATGATAGGAACTAGAGCACTAATCATAATGCTTGCACCATACCTTGGAATCCATGAGCTACTACTGGATATTAGGGTAAGTGTACTTCTAAACATTCATACCTACCTACATTGGGATATTCTTTTACATTTGTGGGTATCCATGTCAATGCATTAGGATTATGATTATCTTTACTTGTATCCATACACTAAAATATAAGTGGACAATGACATGGATACCATATCATCATATAGGTGTCCACATAAATTTTATGTAAGCTTGACATGACATAGATTACTCTTGGAAATTATATTACAATTATTTCTTCACTTCCCTAGTATATGTGAAGGGCTTCCCTTTTCATTTATTAAACCTGTTAGTACAAGTGAGACTCATTTTGATGCATTATTGAGTTAGTATGCCACTCACACATGTGTGAATATTAATTTGCTCCATTTTCTCGCTCTTCATTTCACATATATTCCTCAGTGGCTACTTTTGCTTCTAGAAGAGTATTCCTTGGTTATTTGTTTATTTGGCTTAGTCTACACTCATCAAGCTTCCATAAGAATGTATATTGGGTTCACTTTCTCTTTCCTCCTTTTAAAACATGGGGGCACTATTTTTTTTTTTACCACATAGGGTCTAGAGCTCCTATGATGTATAACCATGTAAGTCTTTCATCAAAGCTGATTTTTTTTAATGTAGGGGAAAATAAAAATAAAAATAAAAATAAATAAATAAATAAATACAAAACATATTTTATGCTTCTATGATTCATCATATAATGTTCACAGAGAAATCACATAGAGAACAAACCGTAGAAGCTTTTCAAACCTAGATCAAGGTTCATAAATTTACCCTTCAATCTCTCAAGACTTTTATATATTTTGGTCACTTGATCTTGCTCCTCATGGTGGTCATGAAACTAGATCTAGGTTCGAAAAGCTTAGACCCTTTGCTCTCTACCATATTTCTCCTGAAATCACCCAATCCCCGCGGTGGGTAGGTGAGCTGCGAGGGTGGGCATCACAGCCAGACTCACCCCCTACCTCCAACCCCCCTCCCGACACCCTCACTCCCTTCAACCACAGCCCGCACCCTAGCCCCGTAACCCCCTCAACACCACCGTCATCCCTTACCACCACCCCAAGGCACCCTCCGGCACCCCCCCTCTCCGGCACCCATCCCTCCCTCACCCCCATCTCTCACCTCCCCGCACACCACTAGGATCCCTCGCCCCTCTGGTGCCGATCCTTCCCTCACCTCCCCTCTCACTTCCACCCACCCCCAGACACCCTCCCTTCCTCAGCCCCATCGGCGCCCTAACCAACCCAACCCCCAGCCCCGTGGCCCATCACCCCAACCCCGGGGCCCCTCAGCCCAACCCCGAGCACCTGCCCTCCCCACCCAAGAACACCCTCCCTCCCTTCCCACCCACGGACACCCTCCCTCCCCCAGGGGCCTCGCCCCACAAGATGAACATTAAAGTATAAAACATATTTAAATAATGTCCTTTCATAAATGTTGGTTCATAAAAAAAAATTGTCGGTTATGATGGATCTATGGTCTTACATAATTCAAAAGTTAATTAGTAGGGTATTTAATTTTTTATCCCTTTTACCCTTGATCCTTACATGCTTAGAGATATGGTTTTCTTAGCATATAGAGTACAAGACATAGGGGTCTTCCTCTTTGACATATTTGACTACACATGTTAAACAATTGTAGAATTGAGGCTTCTGTGATCATTCATAGTTATAAGAAGAGCTTCCGCATAAATCACATGAAAAAGACCTTTGTCGACGTGTTTCGAACCAACTAGTGTGGTTCATACTCACGACAAGTTGAAAAAACAGATGTGGTATAGCATGTTAAATAGACTCAGCAAAGACTCCAACAGCTATTTTTTACTCTATGACCAAGGCCCAACTTATATTAATAAATTTAATATTATTATTATTTTTATAATATTAAAATTAATAATATAGCATAATTCTAATTCGAAATTAGTAACGATTAGGTACACTGAATAGTAATCATTAAAGTAAATTTATTTAATTAAAATGACATTATGTATTATAAAAATAATACTAATGTTATAAAATTTATTATTTGTTTAATGAATTCTTTGGAGAACTTATATAATAAATTAATATATTATTATTTTTATACATAATTAAAAATCTAATAATATAATATTATATTTCTAGAAATTAGTAAAATTAGGTACAATGTCATGTATGATAAGTAATTTATTTAATTAAATAACATTAGGTTATTAATAAAATAATACTAATGGTTATTATAAATTTATTATTTGTTTGAATGATTTCTTTTGAAGAAGTAATTTAGGTTACATAAATAAATTATATATTCTTATTCCAAAAATAATAATAGCATGAATAAATAAGGAAGGAGAACACTCCACAAGCCATATGCCTGTTCATACAATATTCCTTCACACCATTCCTTCACATCTCTCCATGTGGAGTCTCTAGCCTCTATATAGGCCTCATACATACAATACCATGGATCATTACCATAGTTGACTAATACCATGGGCCCATTACATTATTACTAACTACTTGTGGTCCCTCACATGATATGGGTTAACCACCTTATTTATTACTATGTCCCATCCCATTATTACATTATTACCTTGGGTACCTCCCTTTGTACCCCATATTACCCCCCTAGGTATATAACATTCCACCCCCCTTAGCGTGTTTCATCCTCGAAACATGGGAAGAACATAAATAATAAGATCTACTCAAAAGAGTAGTCCACTGGTACCATGCATGTGCATTTAACCATCCAAGATAAAGATGAACCCTTGATCTCGCTGGTGCTGTGCTCGCTTGAGATGGAAGCTTACCATGGTAGCTCTTATGTGTTGATGTGCAGTAGGTGGATCTTTGCTCCTCTCTATTTGTTCGGCGAGGGTTGTTGTCCTTGTGGCTAATTGGTTGCCATCTTTTTGGTTGTTGTCTTACAGGGTGATGTGGGTGACGATATGTTGAAGTTTTAACCCACGATGGCTGTGTATTTAATTCACCCCTTACTGGAGCCTGACTATTATCGGGTGCATGTTGTGGTGCCTGCTGTGGTGTCATATATTTCAATACTACTTCAACCCCTGAGCCCTCCTCTGATGTATTAGCACCTGTAACCTTTTCCGCTTCAGCCTCTATTTGTGCTTGATTTTCGATCATCACTGGCTCATCATCTAATATGTTAGACCCTGGAACACTCCTTCCTCACTTATCCCACTTAAAAGAACACCTGAAGAGTCAAAGCAGCATAATACCATCAAAGAACAGAGATCTACAATCATAAAAAATATAGGATCAGATATATATTGACCATACAAATGCATATATCAACTCAGACATACAAGAATGTGGAGGAAAACTCAAATAGGTTTATTGATAGAAAGAGTAGAAGAGAAGATTACAACCCATTGATCTGACCCAATGTCATCCTCCCAGCATGAAAGCCCTTCTTCACCTCATGAAAAGGTTAGATCACCTAACACTATGATGTTCCACAAAGAAACTAACAACACTTCCTTACAAAATACAAGATTCCAACCCTCGAATCTCTGGGATGAGGGATCCATATATAGATTTTTGTAGGTGGGTGAGTCAGCTTCTGGTATTTTGATTAGTGTCCTCTCTCTGATACTACTTCGTTCCACTTGGAGATTTATCATTAAGCATATTCATCCTGTGCCAAAATTTGATCCCAATGTTTTGGATGTTCACCTGCAAGACTTCTCAGAAGATTACCCAAGCTTCTGTTTACAACTTCAGTCTATCCATTAGTCTGAGGATGATACGTTGAACTGAAACTTAGTTTAGTACCAAGTTTCTTCTACAAGGTCACCCGAAAATGACCAACAAATCTGGTGTCTCTTTCTGAAACAATTCTCTCAGGTAACCCATGCAACCTTACAATCTCCTTAAAAAAGTTATTGGCATCATGAGTAGCATCACTCGTTTTATAACATGGAAAAAATGTGCCAATTTAGAAAATATATCAACCACAACATAAATTGAATCATTTCCTCTTTTAGTTTTTGGTAAACCCAAAACAATGTCCATATTTACCATATCCCAAGGTCTAACTGGAATAGCGAATGGAACATACAAACGTCTGTTTTGCCTCCTTCCCTTTACATATTGACAGATTTTACAATTTTTTACATGCTCTTCCACTTCATATCTCATCTTTAGCCAGAAATAAAAGTGATTCAACTCCTCATAAGTCTTGTCTGCACCAAATTGTCCTCCAAGTCCACCATTATGTTTCTCCTTGATTCCATTTTCTCTCATATACCAATTTGTTATGCATAGTTGATTTATTTTAAACAACAATCCTTCTTGTAAGAAAAAATCCAGACCCTTCTCTCTAACAAAGTAGGATTCTTACAAGATTCAAATTCCTCTTTAAAATCTAAATCTTTCTCATATAATTCTTTAAGAAAATCAAAACCCAACAATTGAATTTGACTTTCCTAAAATAGGATACCTTTTCTGCTTAACCCATCTACTACTTTGTTTGATTGGCCATTTATATGCTTCAGTACAAAATTAAAACTTTGAAGATATTCTAACCATTTTGAATGTTTTTGACTAAGCATTGTTTGTTGCATAATGTACTGCAATGCATGATTGTCTCAATAAAGTATAAAATCCTTATACATCAAGTAATGTCTCCACTTTTTCAAAGAATGCAAAATTGCATAAAATTCCTTATCATAAGAAGAATATTTTTTCCTTGATTCATTCAGTTTTTGTCTGAAATAAGCTACATATATGTCCTCACTTAAAATAGTTCCAATAACTTCTCCACTAGCATCACATTTCACTTGAAAAAGGTTTACTAAAATCATCCAAAATTAAAATAGGTTTTCCAGTGATCTTTCTTTTCAACAGCTTGAAGTTATTTTCTGCACCAATAGTCCATTTAAGTGGATGTTTATCCTTCTATATAGTGTCACCAATAGAAGCATTGATATTACTAAAATTCCTTATGAATATTCTATAAAAAGTAGCAAGACCATGAAAAATTCTTACCTCAAAAACACTTTTTCGTGAAGGCCACTCTACGATTGCCTTTATATTCTTTAAATCCATCTTTAATCCATAAGCAGAAACAACAAAGCCCAAATGTACGAACTCTTTCTTCATGAATGAACATTTCTTTAAAGTTAGCAGTAACTTTTCTTCTTGTAGATTATGTAAGGCGTAATTAAGATGTCTCATATGTTCCTCTTTAGATCTTCTATAAACTAATATATCATGGAGATATATTATTACAAATTTACCAATAAATTCTTTGAGCACTTCATTCATAAGCCTCATAAATGTACTAGGAGCATTTGATAGCCCAAAAGGCATTACCATCCATTTATACACTCCTTCATTTGTTTTAAAAAAAGTTTTCCATTTGTCTCCTTCTCTAATCCTTATTTGATGATACACAGTTTTTGAAACCAGCTTTGTAAAATATCTTGCCCCACGTAAACAATCCATCAAATCTTCAATTTTAGGTAAAGGAAATTTGTATCTCATTGTTATTTTCTTGATTTCTCTTAAACCAGTGCAAATTCTCCAACCTTCATATTTTTTTGGACTCAACACTATTAGCACTGCACAAGGACTCAAACTCTCTCTCATCAATCCTTTATCTAACAGTTCCTGAACCTATTTTCTGATTTCTTTATTTTCTATGGGAGTCATCATGGAAGCTGCTTTATTTTTCAGATTTACCTGTGGAATCAAATCTATATGATGAATTATTTTTCTAATGGGTGGTATCTCATTAGGAAAATCATCTACAATGATATCACAATAAATTTTCAGCACCTCTTGAATTTCAATTGGCAAATCAGAAATTTTAGTGGAAGTAATTATTACCTTGGGTTTGCAAATCAATGAAAAAATTACCTCATTCTCCTCAATCTACTGCAAGTATTCTTTTCCACTCAGTCATAGAGTATCTGGATTATATCTTCGTGATGCATCCTCTTCTTCCATAGGGAGCAATGTATGATTAATACCATATTTACCAAATTTGTATGTGTTCTTTTATCCATCAT
Organism: Pinus taeda; assembly: GCA_000404065.3. Taxonomy (NCBI): domain Eukaryota; kingdom Viridiplantae; phylum Streptophyta; class Pinopsida; order Pinales; family Pinaceae; genus Pinus; species Pinus taeda. Next base: position 7,387 of record APFE030655856.1, on the reverse strand, counting down.
GCATATCTCCTCTATCATACTGTCAAGGTCTTCCCAATAATAGGTGATGCACATCCATACGCATCCAATCACAAATAATTTTGTCTTTGTATCTGGCCAATTGCAACTCCACTTCACACAATTGATGTCATTTTTGAAGCCATGACATGTTGTAAGGTGTTGGATGTTTCCTTGTCTTTAATTTCAATTTTTCCATTAGTTCTGTAGAGACCAAATTATCGGTGTTGCCACTAAAAATTACCATTTGACAACATTTTCCTTGAACTTTGCACACAGTCTTGAACAAAGTCTTTTTTTATGCTCGTTCAACAACTTCCTTTGTTGGATTTAACAAAACTTTCTTAACAATCAAAGGTTCCCATTTCTTTGGTAGATTTTCTTCTCCGGACACCTTTGCTACTTTCTCTTCAGTCTCAGCAAGAATTACATTTCTCTAATTTTATCCTTGTGTTTTCTAGGCACTCATAGGCTCTCTGTCCAAGCTCGTTACATCTGTAACATCTTATTTCTCTTCCTCTACCTCTACCACCTCTTCCTGTAGAAAAACTCCTTCTGCCACTTGCATCACCTTTTGTGGGTGTATGTTGATTCGAGCTAGTGCTAGCTCCATCTCTAGGTGTTTTAGATCTTCCTCTACCACCTTGACTTCCTCTCCCTTTGAAAGTAACTTACTTCTGATAGATTGCTTCCCCATGAGTTTTTCTTCAACCTTCAATACCATATGATAAGCCTCTTCTATTTTTTTAGGAAACAATACAGTTATCTCATCTTGGATCTCCATTCTGAGAACATTTATATATCTCAGAACCTTATCGTCTGTATTTTGAATTTGTCTAGCCCTTATGCTCTCTTTGTAAAATTATTATATGTATTATTTCACTGTCAAAGACCTCTGTCTAAGATTCTTGATATGTCTAAAGAATAAAAGTTGATATTCACATGGCGAAAAATTACCTCTCAACTTTGCCACCATCCTGTTCCAATTTTTAATTGGCTACTTACCAAGTCTCCTTCTTTCTGCTTGCACTCCATCCAACGAAACTGGTGCATGTCCTTTCAATTTTGTGACAACAAATTTCACTCTCTTTCCTTCTTCCATTTCTTCATAATCAAAGACTTTATCCATGTCATTAATCCAGTCTATTAACTCCTCGTGGTTTAATCCTCCTTTATAAATTAAAACCTCAAGTCTAGGTTTAGATGTGGATCCCAACACTGATTTAAAGAAACTCATTTCAGGAGTAACTTTTGTAGGTTTCTCTTCTTCTACATCTTCAACTTCACACTCATTGACATCTCCAACACCTGCATCTATTTGATTTCCCATTTCCACTACTTCTAATCTAGCTTGCATCTATGCATAGCTTCCAACACTTCAGCATTTGCAACTGGTTTTCCTCTTCTTTGACCACCACTACGTCTTCCTCCAACTATAAAAGCCATGTTGGATTTCTTTTTCTGATCTTTGAGATGCTACTCAGTTTCAATAGGTTGCTCTCATACAACTAATGGTGGGATCATTGTAGATGTTAAGGACAATCATTCAAAACAAGAAACTATTCCTTCAAGTTTGGGTGGAACTTCTTCTCGGGTTTCCTTTGGAATATCAATCATCGACCTCCAATTTTAGTTATTCTTATAAAATAGAAGAACTACTTAATTTAACCTATATATGGAAAACCTCCAATTTTCCATTGAACCAAAGGGAATTAAAACCGTAGTTCATAACCTTATCACGCCCAAAATTTAAATTAACTCACATGCATCTTCCAACGCGACCACCATGACATCTAACCCGTCTAATCAAACAGCTATCGCATCCCCCGCTTGCAAACTAGCTTAGCCAAACTCTAACATCGATCAATCCCGCTTGATCCATTGGCTATTGCATAATCTTGCATGAAATATTGCACGATGCATAACAAGTTGGGAGCGTGCGAGAAAAGTGGTTTTCCCGTGCTATGTGTCAACCCCTCAAGTTAGTTGCTTGAATTTGCAAAATAGCACTTACCACTTGGAGACTATGCAAGATACTACTTACACCTACGAAGACCTCTATTCTATTCTCATTAAAATCTATTCTTGTCAGCACATGATGACCATTAAATCTATTGGATGTGTTGATTGGATGACTCAGATCTTCTCCTAGGTTTCTCACGAATTTGTTACAGTTTCCTCGCTCCGCCAAGAATTAACATTTCCACCAAGTTTAGTGTGCCTCTAAATTATTTTCTATGATCGTAAAACATATCCAGGCTATTTCAATGCACAATGAGTGAAGATTTAGATGCGACCACACAAGATTATAGAAAATCTAATTCTAAAGGGCCCAAACTAGAAATCACCAAAACTCAGAAATAATTCGAAGGAAATTAAAACCTCTAAGATTTGACCATTCATGCACAATATTCACAGAGATACATAGAGATTCCAAATTTTACATTCCAACCTTCCACAGCCAAAAACCCAGCCAAAATCCCCTTCTACTAATTCAAAACTTACATGAATATGTGTACATACAACAATGAGATCCTAAATCAATGGACAAAATCTGCCTAATCCTAGATAACCTCTAATGTACATGATATTATCCTCGAGAATCTCAAGTAAGGCTAAATACTTGACTTAATTACAAGATAATTCAAATCCCTGAATTCTAGCTCAAATCCTATCTGGAAATATTTGTAAAGTGACAGCTAAAGGATTTTACTCCTTTGCTTGCAATTTTTTTTTTGTATTTTTGGAATAAAATTCAAAGTCTTTTTTATTCAAGCCTCATGCTCCTTCATCACAAACATTCATTTCACACCGAACAAACAAATCTCAAAGTTAGTTACCCCCATCTTGGAATCCTCCTCTTTAAGTAATAACACTTGTTAACTAATAAAATATTTCATTCTTTTTTCCTCCTTTATGATGGGGCACATATATTAATTATTCTCATATAAGTTAATCTTAGAATTTTTTCAAAGTATATTATTGGATACCAAGACTAATAGTATAGCCCACTTCATAACTATACATAAAAATATGCATAGTTTCACCTACGTAACCATCTAGTTCACATAAAATATAATACCCTCTTATGAATTACTAATGAAGCCTTGTTCAAAAAGGTGAGATAAATAAATGAAATAAAAATTCAAGATGATCCTAAGTATGATAAGCCAAAGAACACTAATAACTAAAAAATATTTAAGAAAATGAAAAAAAAGGAGAAGCTATACCCCTTCATTAACTAGTCACGGCCCTAAAGTTTTGTGGCTTAATATAAAAAGGAATAGTAAATCAAAGAAAGCATATAAAAATATAATAAATAATATGGTGAAGTGGTAATACCAAGGAAAATACTCGCTTTTCATGTTTTCCATAAAATAAATTGAAGAAATGTTGCTAAAAAACTATACCATAGAGATCATTTTTGTGATTTTGAGGGTAGTTTTATAAGGCTTTTCATTTATTTTTATATTTAATTTTTATCACCTTTAAAATAAATTGAAAACTTTTTGCTAAATAACTATACCATAGAGATTGGCGGAAAACAATACAAAATAACAGAGGGGCGATGAGGTGATGTGGACGCGGTGATCGGCGGGCTAGGGTTTTGCAGGCGGAATAGCAGGGTGGGCTGGACGATACGTGAGAAGGGCCATCGCAGGGGAGGCGGAGCGGAACGGAGGGAATAACTAACCCTCACGTAGGATTTGAAGAGCCTTAAATAGCGAGTGCTGAGGGCAAATATGGAGAATCGGCAAGGGAGGGGAGAGATCCCCTCCTTTAAAAATATAGTTGCAGGTGAGGCAAGCGGCAGCGGCATCCAGAATGAGGCCAGGGCGAATAATAAAGAAGCACCGGTGATGGGAAAACTGTGGCAAATGAAGACAGGAGGAAAATTTGTACCAAGGGCAAACAAGAAACCTAGATATGTAATACCCAACAACATGCTGGAGGAATGCAACAGCTATATGAAAGATCATGCACTGATTTGCAAGTTCGTAGGGTATTGGCCTAATGAAAAAGAACTATACAGGTGGATTTATCAAAGGTGGAGACCAAAAGGACACATAGAATTGAAACTGGGAGCAAAGGGGTTTTTTATAGCAATATTTGCGAATCTGGAGGATAAAGAGAGGGTTTTTGAGGAAGGGCCATATTTCATGAACAACGCAGGCCTGTTCATGAAATACTGGGAAGAAAGATACAATCCTAACAATGAAAAGATGCTGGAAGCCCCGATCTGGGTCAGATTGTTTGGATTACCAGTGGAATTTTGGAACCTCAAGATTTTGGAAGTGATAAGCAACACGATCGGTGCCTTTGTCAAGGTAGCAGATACAACAAAGAAAGGTAAGTATACATCTTACGCAAGACTGTGTGTTTACATGAATATAGCTGAACCTCTCCCGGAACATATAGAATTGGAATATCATGACACAGTTTGGCAACAACCATTAGACTATGAGCATATCCCTTTCAGGTGCAGAAGGTGCCATGAGTATGGTCACCTATACAGACAATGCCCTTTAAACAAGGAGGAAGAATACATAAGGAAAAAAGAAGAACAACATAGTGAAGTAGAGAGAACAGAGGAGACAGACAAGGGTTTCCAACAGGTTACCAGAAAAAAGAAAGCAAACAAAGAAGGAACAAGAGTGCAGATACAAACAAAATCATCGAACATTGAAAGCCAGAACAAGTTTAAAATCCTCCAAGATAACAATGAAGAAGATGAGGACAATGTGGTTGAGGGTGAAGTTCCAGAAAATGAACCCATGGAAATTTTCCAGGAAACAGGAGAAAAAGTCACAGAACCAAGAGAAACGAACAAAGAAGAAACAACTGAAAAGATAGAAATATTAACTAACCAAACCCAAATGGAAACGGAGAGTCAGCAGGAAAGCGAGGCAGAGGAAGAAACGATTATGAGACAATTAATCCAGGAATGGAAAAACTTGGACGAAAGATTCATTCCAGATCGGCAAAAACAAATATATAAGGATGATTTTCAAAAGTATAAAGAAAGAAATAGGGGGAATATGGACAATCAAGATGCTACAGCAGGAGAACAAGGAAAGGAACAGATGGGAATAGGTGGGTCTAGCAAAAGCAGTAGGAAAAGAGGGAGAAAAACAATGAATGAAACAATTCAAATAGTTGGCGAAGTATTGATAAATTCAGGTAAAGTGATAACTCTGTCAGAGGTATTTTTCTACCCCTCCAAGAGTTTTAAATGATTATTATCAGCTGGAATATTAGGGGGCTGAACAGCAAGGGTAAGCAGAGATATATGAAAGAGAAATTAAAAAAATACAGACCAAGTATCATGATCCTACAAGAAACAAAAATCACCATGCAGCAGATGGAAGGAATAATCAAAAATAGTAAACTCCAATACGAAGTCATGGGACGGAGGCATTGCAATACTGTGGAATGCAAACGAAACAATTTTTGAGAGCTGGACCAGTATGTCTAGAATCCTTACAGGTTCAGGAAGTCTCAAATACCTAACTACTACCATACCAAACATTTAGTTTGCTATTGGAAACGTCTCGAGGTTTATGAAAATTCCTTGTGAGAGACATTGGTCTGTTGCAAAAAGAGTTCGAAGGTACTTGAAGGGAACTTAAGACTTTGGAATCAAGTATACACAGGTGGACGACTTCAGCGTGATTGGATACTCTGATTCAGACTTTGATGGAGACAAAGAAACTGGGGTATCTACTTTAGGTTATGATATTAGTCTTGGATTAGGAGATATCTCCTAGAGATCAGGCAAACAATCAGTTCCAGCACATTCAACAACAGAAGAAGAATATGTGGCAGCAGTAGAGGCAACAAAAGAAATTGTGGCTGAGGAAAATTCTTGAATATTTGCAGGTAAAACAAGTACAATCAACTCCACTCATGATTGGCAATACCATTGCAATAAATTTGGCAACGAATCCAAAGTTCCATGATTGAACGAAGCACATCAATATTGAATATCATTTGAGTCAACATCATGTTGAGGCCAAAACAATCCATCTCCACCATTGTTTCACGAACGAGCAAATTGCATACATCTTCACAAAAGCACTTGGAAGAGAAAACTTGAAAGATTGAGAATGATGCTTGGACTCACGAACATCCCTTCAGATTAAGGGGGGGAATGTTGACACCTAATCATCATGATTGGGTGAAACTAAAATTAATGTAAATAAATAATAGAGAATATGAATAGTCACTCGGAGATGAAATGAACAGTCTCTCCCTCATGTATATAATAAAAACCAACATGAATTAAATAAATGAATTTATTTGGAGGATTTATTGCCTAGCCTTACAGAACCAAAAGGAATTAAAACTCAAATTCATAACCTTATCACGCCCAAAATTTAAATTAGCTCACATGCATCTTCCAAAGCGATCACCATGAGATCTAACCCATCTAATCAAACGGCTATTGCATCCCCCTCTCAACAACTAGCTTGGACGATCTCCACCATCAACCAATCCCACTTGATCCAATGGCTATCACGTAATCTTGCATGATGCATAACAAGTCGAAAGTGTGCAAAAAAAGTGTTTTTCTCGTGCTATGTGTCAACCCTTCAGGTTAATCGTGTGAATTTGCAAACTACCACTTACCAATTTGAGACCATACGAGATACTATTTATGCCTACGAAGACCTCTCTTCTATTCTCATTAAAATGTGCACTTGTTGGCACATGATGACCATTAGATCTAATCGATATGTTGGATGACTTAGATCTTCTCCTAGGTTTCTCATGAATTTGTGACTATTTCCTCACTCCACCAAGACTTAGCATTTCTGCCAAGTTTACTGTATCTATAGATTATTTTATGTGATCTTAAAACATATCTCGGCTATTTCAATGCCCAATGAGTGAAGATTTAGATGCGACCACACAAGACTATACAAATATAATTCTAAAGGGCCCAAACTAGAAATCAACAAAACTCAGAAATATTTCAAAGGAAATTAAGACCTCCTAGATTTTACTATTCATGCACAATATTCACAAAGATACAAAGAGATTCCAAATTTTACATTCTAATCTTCCACAACCAAAATCCCCTTCTACTAATTCAAAACTTACATAAATATGTGTACATACAACAACGAGATCCTAAAACAATGGACAAAATATGCCTAATCCTAGATAATATATAATGTGCATGATATTCTCCTCTAGAATCTCAACTAAGCCTAAAAACTTGAATTAATTACAAGATAATTCAAATCTGCGAATTCTAGCTCAAATCTTATCTAGAAATCTTTGTAAAGTGACAGCTAAATGATTCCACTCCTTTGCTTGTAAACTTCTTTTGTATTTTTGGAATAAAATTCAATGTCTTTTTTCTTCTAGCATCATGCTCCTGCAT